>JAQQSK010011220.1:0-12360 GCA_028658325.1 Potorous gilbertii | reverse complement strand
CATCTTCTCAAGAAAATAACCATCTATGGTCTTAGTTTTTTTCCCTTTTCTGGGCATTTCCCAGCCAGTTACTTGACTTCTGAGAATCCTCTCCACCCCCTGGCCCAGATCCGCCCAGCTAGTGCTTGGGGTCTGAGATTCAAATGCTCCCAGCCAGTTACTTGACTTCTGAGAGTCCTCTCCACCCCAGCCTAGGTCCGCCCAAACTAGTGCTTGGGGTCTGGGATTCAAATGCTGCTCCCCAGCCTCAGGGCTTTTGGCGGCAGGCCTGACTGCTCTTCAATGGGAGCTTATCTGCTGGTTCTCAGGTGGGGGCAGGGCCGCCTCTCAGGCTCAGTTCCCTCAGGGGGTTTATGCAGAGATCTTTTGTAGTGGAGCTGTGGTGGAGCTCCTGCCTGCTCTGTGGGCCTCTGGCCGGGCGGCCTCTGCCTCTGCCTCTGCCTCTGCCGCGGCCGCAGCCGCAGCCTCCTGAGGGGGTCCGAGTCCTGGAGATAGCCCGCTCCCCTCTCAGCCCGTCTCTCTCACTGACCTGTGCGTCTGTGGGTGGAGGGACCTTCGCGGCCGCCGGAGATGCAGGTCCCTGACGCCTGCTGGGGTCTGCTCGCTCCTCTCGGTGCGGTGCGGCCGGGATGGGGGAGGGGAGGACAGGGCTCTGCCGGGCAGGGCTCCGCTCCCGGCCAGGGTACCTTTGCGGTCGGTTTTTCAGGGCTCTCTGCAACGGAAATCTCCTTCACTGTGTTGCTGTGCAGCTTCCACTGTTCCAGAATTTGTCAGGAGTTCTTTTTACAGGAAATCTATGGGCTGTGGATTCGGAGCTAGCAAATGTGAGTCCACCATCTTGGCTCCACCCCCTAATTTCTTTTTCTTTTTATATTGTTGGATTCTGATTTTTAATCAATCTTGCTACCCACTTCCATTTTGTGGGTTAGTTTATCCCATTCACATTTACACTTTTGATAGTGAATTTGGGATTTCCTGAAATCCTATTCTCATATTTTACTTCTCTTTGTTTAACATCAAAAAAGGTTGCAGAGAAAGGATTATGCTTAGCACTAGAGTTCTAGATTTGAAAAAATTTGTTTCTACCCTCCTTTGCCTTTTCTCTTTCTTTAGCCAAGAGTCCAATTACAGTTTATTAACTTTCTTCCTTTCCCTTCAAGCCCCTCTTTGAGATCCACTCTCCTTGGTTACAGTATGCTTTGCTTAGGGCTGATCTCTCCTTTAATCTATCCTTCCTCCTTACTCTCCACTCTCCTTTCCCTTTTTCCTTCCTGTTTGTCTGTTGAATGATATGTATTTCTGTAAGCTCCATGAGGGCATGGATCTTAATATCTAAACCTCATATCTTCTCCAGGGCCATTTACAATTCTGTGTACACTCTGAGTTTCACAAAAAGCTGTTGCATTGAATTAACATGGAAAGAAAACTGAGGCCATGCAGGACCTCTGTCCTTTTAGATTTTTGATGATAATAAATGTCTCTACTCTCATGTCTTTCCCCAACCCTGCCAGACATTCCTGCCCTTGTTGAAGAAGGCTGCCCAAACAGGCCCCCAGGATAGTCTCAGTTGTAACCGGGCTGCTATCATCAACATTTCTAGTACTGCAGGCTCCATAACAGAAGTGCAGGGCTGGGAATATGGTCATTGTTTGGCCTATCGTTGCAGTAAGGTATGGAAGTTGGGTATTGAGTGGGAGGAAAGAAGGGTGGGGGTGGGTAGTGATAGGGAGCATGGTGCTACAGGGCTTCACTGGTATGGATCAGGTGTGGCCTTTTTCCTCTCTCTGCTCCACCCCTTCCACCAGGCTGCCCTGAATATGCTGACCCGGTGCCAAGCCCTGGTCCTTAAAGAAGAAGGCATCCTATGTGCTGCTATTCACCCTGGCTGGGTTCAGACAGATATGGGCTGTTCATCAGTTTTTGTGGTAAGTCTGCCTCCTGCCTGAACCTCCCTCAGCTTGTGCCCAAGCTTGGGACAGAAAATAGGTACGCTTGGCCAATTTTTGGGGGGAGCATACCACAGGGTAAGGAAGCTGGGGAGGCAGTTCCTTGGAAGGAAGGCATGGACAATCAGTTAGCATAGGGGTGATCTCCATGAACTGGAAGAGGAAAATAAATCTAAGTTGCATTAAGTTCTTAATAGATATTTCTGCTAAGTCTGTTTTAACTGGAACTATTTCCTCCTCCTTGCCCTTTCCTTTTAATGCTATCCATGCAGGATATGACCCACGTCAGGTCTCAGGGTTCCTGATTCACTGGGTTCCTAACTGACTGGCAACCCTAACACTGTCCCTCAGTTTCTGGGAGCTTAGCCCCTTCTTTCTGAGTCAGTTACTTCCTGTTATGTCCTTATTGCATCCAAGTGCTATTCTAATATGTTCACTCTTCTCCTGATCCCTCTTAATCTGCTTTGTGCTCTGCAGCCTCCTTTGAAGAAAGAAGAATCAGTGCAAGGCATGCTGAAGATCTTTTCTATACTTTCAGATGAGAATTCAGGAGGTTTCTACAGTTGGGAGGGAAAGGCATTGTCTTGGTGAAGTTTCTAATTGCAGTTATCTTTCGTGCCTTTCCATCCTCAGCCAAGGATAGACCAACTCATCTTGGCTGACTACTTCCCTGAGCTCTCCACGCCAATAAACTTGTTTAACTGCCTCCCTAAATTGTTCTCATTCTTCCTACTTGTACCCAGGGGTAGTGATGATGGTCTGGACTGAAGAAAGTGATGGAGAAGATAATAAAAATTTAGATCCACACTTAAGAGTGTGTCATTTGTACATTTTCCTGCTGTAAAACCAGTTGTTAAACATTTACTGGAGCCAAAAGCTATGAGGAGAAACTAATTTTGATACTTTGAGGGAATCATGGTCATTCTTGACTCTTCTCCTGTGTTTTTTGTAAAGTTCCTATAACTTGTGACTTATAGGGACCCATAATCTCTGCCATGGGCATAGGGTCATAGATTTATAGTCAGAAGAACTGGAATCAATCAATAAACATTTATTAAGTGTCTGTGTTGGGTCAGGCACTGTGATAAGTGCTAGGGATACAAAAAAAGAGCAAACCACAGCCCCTGCTCTCAAGGAGTTTACAATCTAATGAGTTCAGAAACCATTTTGTTGAAAATCCTCATTTTACATGTAACCCTCCCTTAGGACATTGACTTTGTTCTAGTTCCCTCAATTTATCCTTGCACTGGTGGGTTTGGTCCCCAGAAGGATAAATACCCTCAAGTTTTAGGCATGATACCATAGAATGCTCCTCTAACACTAGAGTCTGCCTGGGGACTCATTGTTATATCTAACTTCAGAATACATTGCAGTCCTCAGCTGAGTTACTGCTGTGCTCTTTCAGATACAGCTGGGATCCTTACCTTTAAATAGGCAGGAGCCTTTCCTATTCTGGTTCCTCAAGACCTAAACCTCAAAGTTTTCCATAGCCTAGATAGGACATGGGAGAACACAGTTCATGCCTTTCCTTTTGATCATTCTTCCTGGGGGTCTCCTCAAAGAGAGACTTGAGATGACCTTCCACTTTAATCTGTAACTAGACAATAACCTCTTACCCAATAATCACCAAATAGTTCTGGGATCTAGAGTTTCCTGAATTTTTTTTTCATCTTTAAGGATCTCTATTGTCCCATATCTCTTCTGCCCTTTGTAAACTCTATGACAAAGCCTTCTGCTATAAGTACCTTCACTTTCCTCTTATTCTCTTCTTAATCCTTTATAATTTGGCTTCTGACCTTATCATTTTGACAAAACTGCTATTTTCTAAATTTACTAATGATCTTTTAGTTACCAAATCCTATGACCTTTTCTCAGTCCTTATTCTCTTTGATCTCTCTATAGCTTTTGACATTATTGAGCACTCTCTCCTCCTTGATAATCTCTTCTGTCTAGGTTTTTAGGACACTACTCTCTCCTCTTCCTCTCTGACCAGTGTCCTTTGCTTCTTCCTGATGATATTCTCTAACCATAGTTATCCCTCAAGATTCTGTCCTTGGCCCCCTTTTCTTTTCCCTCTGTTATTTCACTTCCTATTTTCATGGATTTAATTACCATCTTTACACTGATAGTTCTCAAATCTACCTATTTTGTCGCATACTATCTGTTGACATCCAATATTGCATCTCCAACAGCCTTTTGGACACATTGAACTGGATATTCAATAACATCTTAAACTCAGCATGTCTACAACAACTTGTTATCTTTTCCCCAAACCCACCCTACCTTCTACATTCCTTAATACTATAGAGAAAAACAACATGTTCCTAGTCCCTCAGACTTACAAATTAGGACTCATCCTGGATTTCTCAGTATCTCTCACTTCATCCCCCCCATCCAGTTTGTTCACAAGGCCCATGTCAATTTCATCACTGCAACATTTCTTAAATGTATGCCCCACCTGTACCCCACTTCTGTCTCCTGACACAGCCACCACTCTGGTATAGGTCTTTATCACCTCATCCCTGGACTATATTTGTAGCTGCTGGCAGTCTGCCTGCTTTAAGTCTCTCCCCACTCTAGTCCATCCTCCATTCATCCACCAAAGTGATTTTCCTAAATCACAGGTGTGATCCTGTCATGGCCCTCCCTATGGTGGGACCAAACCTATCAATGCAAGTATAAGTTAGGGGAAATAGACCCAAGGGGATATTCTAAGGGAGTTTAGAGTCAAGTTATTATAAAACACTGTTGCACATCTTCTTATTCTTGGGAAGAAATTTTCATTTCTTTCCAAACCTCTAGCTCCAAAGAAACCCTACTAGTCTTTCTGAATTATCCTAGTTTTTATTAATAGGGAACTACATTCAGGTAGATAACATTCTGGAGCCTGTAGGTTTGAATCATAATTAAAATAGGCTTAGAGCTGGAGCAAAACTGAATTTAGCCAAGTAATTTGGGTCAATCATTCCTAAATTCAGTCTTAGAAAGACAAACAAAATCAGGCTGAATTAGGCTCTCAAAACTTGTGGAATAAGAATATAGAATTCCTAGATATTGTAAAGTTTCTTCATCAAAAAGTTGTTTGTAATGGAGAGGGAGTTTTTATATGCCAAGAAGTACATATTCAACTAAATTAGCCTTATCACAATAACAAATATTACCAGACCTTTAAAATTTACTCAGTATCTTTCCTTTCCTTTGTATTTAAACAGATCATTAGAAATTAGGAAAATGCATTCTAATTCTAAAAATTCACGTAGATAGTGAACGTGGTAGTCCATAAGCTTCCAAATTAACATATATATCCTTACATAAAGCAGGTTTGAAAAGCAGATCCCTATTTTTTCTTTTTTCAAGGATTCTCATTTACTAAATAGAAATTCCACAACACAGAAATTCTTGCACAGAATTTATAAGTACCTTAGGTTAAACTTCCTCTTAAATATAGACAAAACTTGGAAGTTTATTCTAGCCCATTTATTCTTTCTTATATTTTTCTTTTGATGCAATTCTTTTTAAAATTTAATTTTAGTCCCACCTCCCCAAGACAGTGTGCAATATGATATAGCCTCTCCATATATATTCTTATTAAATATATTTTCACATTAGTCATGTTGTAAAGAAATATTAAAATGAATAGGAGGAACCACAAGAAAGAAGAAAACAAAACAACAGCAAAAAAGGAGAGAGCAAATAGCATGCCTCAATCTGCATTCAGATTCCATGATTCTTTTGCTGCATATAGGCAGCATTTTCCATCATGAGTCTTTTGGAGTTGTCTTAGATCCTTGCATTGCTGAGAAGAGCAAAGTCTATCAAAGTTAGTCACAGTAAAATGTAACTGTTCCTGTGTACAATGTTCTCTTGTTCCTGCTCATTTCACTTAGTATCAATTCATTTAAGTCTTCTCAGGTTTTTCTGAGGTCTGCCTGCTCATCATTTCTTATAGCACAATAGTATTCAGTTACATTCATATATTACAACTTGTTCAGCCATTCCCCAGTTGATGGGCATCCCCTCAATTTCCAATTCTTGGACACCACAAAAAGAGCTGCTATAAATATTTTTTTGTACATGTGAGTCCTTTTCCTGTTTTTATAATCTCTGGCACACAGCCCTAGAAGTGGAATTGCTCGGTGAAAGGGTAAGCACATTTTCATTGGACATAGTTTTTTGGTACAATTCTTAATCTAACATCTAGATTATAACAGACATTTTGTTTTTTCAACAACATAGCTGATAAAATTATTTACCAAATTACACAATTTAGAAATGTAACCATATCCAAAACATCATTATATATTTAAAAACTTGAAACAACCCATTATCAGTTTAGGTGAATCACTTCCAAATCACTTTGCACAGAGAATCATTCATCTCACCATTAATATGTTGTAACTATAACTTTAAATCACCTTATACATTTTCACAACAGCCAAGATTTCATATGAAAAATCTGCGTTCATATTAAATGTAAGTATTATTATATTACCTGTTTATAACCAAATATACCTCATTAAATATTAACAGTTTTCAAATTAGCAAATTTTTATCACATCTTTTTAAAAGGCCCAATTCATATGCAATAAAACCTAGATTAAAATTTTGCCTTAATATTGGCATTTGGACTCACAATGGTCTCTCAAATTTTACCATCTAAGAGAGTTTTGAGAAATAAAATACAATTTAGAAATACAGTATTAACACAAAGAATAAATTTCAGATGCCATCATTTTTTCAGATGATCACATATAGAAATTATTGATCTTATTATTTTGGTATTTTAAAACTACTTCAAAAACTACTTTATCAGGCATGGAAAAATTGCATTAAATTAGAGAAATAATATTAATGTTACATCTAACATGTGCTGATCATTGTGTTAAGCCCTTTACAATCCTTATAACATTTTTTTGTTTTTTGTTTATTTATTTTTAGTTTTCAGCATTCTTTTCCATGAAATTTTGAGTTCCAAATTTTCTCCCCATTTCTCTCCTCCTCCACCTCAAAACACCATGCATTCTGATTATCCCTTCCCCCAATCTGCTCTCCTTTCTATCACATCCCTCCCTTCCCTTATCCCCATCTTCTCTCTTGCAGGGCAAGATAGATTTCTATACCCCATTACCTGTATTTCTTATTTCCTAGTTGCATACAAAAATAATTCTCAACATTCATTCCTAAAATTTTGAGTTTCAGCTTCTCTCCCTTCCTAGCCATTCCCACTGAGAAGGCAAGCAATTCAACATAGGCTATATATGTGTAGCTTTGCAAAAGACTTCCATAATAGTCATGTTGCACAAGACTAACTGTATTTCCCTCCATCCTGCCTCCCATTTATTCTACTCTCTTTTGACGTTAGCACTCCTCAAAAGTGCTTACTTCTAATTACTCCCTCCTCCCATTAGTCCTCCCTTCTATCATCCCTCCCACACCCCACTTATCCCCTTCTCCCCTGCTTTCCTGTAGTGTAAGATCAATTTTCATACTAAATTGAGTGTGCATGTTATTCCCACCTTAAGCCAAATGTGATGAGAGTAAGCTTCACTTTTTCTCTCTCACCTCCCTGCTTTTCTCCCCCATTGAAAAAGCTTTTTCTTGCCTTTTTCATATGCCCCATTCCATTTCTCCCTTTCTTCTCCCAATATATTCCTCTCTCACCTCTTAATTTTATATTTTTAGATATCATACCTTCCTATGCAACCCACCCAGTACTCTGTTTGTGTGTGTGTGTGTGTATAATCTTTCCAAATACCCAAATACTGAGAAAAGTTTCAAGAGTTACAAATATTATCTTTCTATGTAGAATGTAAACAGTTTACCTTTAGTAAGTCCCTTATGATTTCACTTTTCTGTTTACCTTTTCATGCTTCTCTTTATTCTTGTGTTTGAAAATCAAATTTTCTATTCAGTCTTTTCATCAAGAATGCTTGAAAGTCCTCTGTATCATTGAATGACCATTTTTTCCCCTGAAGTATTAGACTCAGTTTTGCTGGGTAGGTGATTCTTGGTTTTAATCCTAGTTCCTTTGACTTCTGGAATATCATATTCCAAGCTCTTCAATCCCTGAATGTAGAAGCTGCCAGATCCTATGTTATCCTGATTGTATTTCCACAATACTCAAATTGTTTCTTTCTGGTTCCTTGCAATATTTTCTCCTTGACCTGGGAACTCTGGAATTTGACTGTAGAATTCCTAGGAGTTTTTCTTTTGGGACCTCTTTCTGGAGGTGATCAGTGGATTCTTTCAATATTTATTTTACCCTCTGGTTCTAGAATATCAGGCAATTTTCCTTGATAATTTCATGGAAGATGATGTTTAGACTCTTTTTTTGATCATGGCTTTCAGGTAGTCCCATAATTTTTAAATTGTCTCTTCTGGATCTATTTTCCAGGTCAGTTGTTTTTCCAATGAGATATTTCACATTATCTTCATTTTTTTTCATTCTTTTGGTTTGGTTTTGTAATTTCTTGGTTTCTCATAAAGTCATTAGCTTTCATCTGCTCCATTCTAATTTTTAAAGAACTATTATCTTCAGTGAACTTTTGAAACTCCTTTTCCATTTGACTAATTCTGCTTTTTAAAAGCATTCTTCTCCTCATTGGCTTTTTGGACCTCTTTTGCCAATTGAGTTAGCCTATTTTTAAAGGTGTTATTTTCTTCAACATTGTTTGGGTCTCCTTTGGCATGCTATTGACTTGTTTTTTATGATTTTCTTGCATTGCTCTCATTTCTCTTCCCAATTTTTCCTCTACTTATCTTACTTGATTTTCAAAATCCTTTTTGAGCTTTTTCATGTCCTGAGATCATCGTATATTTATTTTGAGGTTTTGGATGTAGAAGCCTTGACTTTTATGTCTTCCTCTGATGGTATGCATTGTTCTTCCTCATCTGAAAGGATGGAAGAAAATACCTGTTCACTAAGAAAATGGCCTTCTATAGTCTTATTTTCCCCCCATCTTTGGGCATTTTCTCAGCCAGTTACTTGACTTTTGAGTCATTTGTCAAAAGGAGGATACACTCTGGGAACCTGTAAGTTCTCAGTTCCTCCAAGGTGGCACAATCAAGGGAGAGGAGTTTATTTCTCTCCTGACCTGCTCTCTGTTCTGGGTGCAACCGCAAGTACTCTTCTACCCAGGATCTATGAGTAGCATTCTCTCTCCAGAGCCTCCACCAGCTCCATTACACCAGTGCTCCTCCTCACCCCAGGACTGCCACTCAGAGCTGAGACCCAGATCAGCTGCTCAATTCCCCCAGGCTCTTACCATCAATGTGCCAAAAGAAGACAAACTTGTAATTCTTGGTGACTTTAATACCAGAGTAGGCACAGGCTATCAGACATGGCAGGTTGCCCTTGGGAGGACTGGAATTGGATACAGTTAAGGCAATGATCACTAACTACTGAAAATTATCTTATGACCTCATCACCAGCACAGTCTTCCATTTATTAAAATGCAATAAAATTTCATGGATGCACCCTCACAACAAACATTGCCATATAACAGACTATATCATTATAAGGAGAAGAGACAGACAGGATGTGAGAGTGATGAAGGCAGTGTGTGGTACAGAATGCTGGATGGATCATAGACTTATCCTCTCCAAGCTAAGCATTCATATTTAACAAAAGCCGAGGGCCCAAGAGACTACCAGAAGTCTTAATGTCAACAGATTAGAGTGTTTCTCCCAGCATGAATAGTTTGTTGTTACCTTGGAAGGAAAGTTGAGGCAACACATGGTTGGCAGCAGTGAAGCAGAAAAGGAGTGGCCAGCTTTCAGAGATTTGATGTACAGCATTACCAAACCACTTCATTATCTTTGCCAAGAAAATTCCAAGGACAATATTGGTGTGTTGTGTTCAGCTGGTTCACAAAGAATGGAACACAACTGAACAACAACATATGAGGGTATGCTCCTTTAAAAATTGCTGCGGCCGGCGCAGTCCGGCAGGTCCGGGGTGGTTATGGGGCTCACAGAGCGAGGATGAAAAGACAGGAGGAACCCAGCAGTCTGAACAAGCTGAATTTATTCTAGACATACTGAGCCAACAAATCAGGGAGTCAGGGTGCTTAAATAGTAAAAAACCATAAGGGTAGCGATTGAGGCATGAAACAGAACAGATCATGATAGTAGAAAGGGAGGCCTCAAAGCCTCTTTACTGGAATGTTATCCTGTATAGCAGGGGCCCCGATTCCTGAAACTTCAACACCTGAATTCAAGGACATGCACCTGAGAACAATATATCACTTAACTTCTCAAGTCAGCTACTCTCCCTTGGAGGAGGGGAACTCTCGATAAGGGGCTCTTTCAAACCCCTCAAGGTTCTCTACATCTCCCTCTTTTTGTTTCACAATGACTCTTTCCTAATCATCCAAATGTTGAATACCAGGTTATATATAACATTGAGGAACAAGGACAGCAGGGTAGGAGTACAGATACAAATACAAAATACTCCTACAAGGCCTATGACCAACAGCCTAAGGTCTTGTGCAAGGCCACTAAAAAACCCCTGTGCTCTATTTATCATGTCTGCAATCTGTTGTGTAGCCTCAGGTGGATCCAAGTCGCTATGACTTCTGGTATCATCAATAATCTGAACAATTTGCTCCAAATCATCCATATCCATAGTTACCTTATTAACATTCCATAATCCTCTTAAGTGATTGGCAATTTTGATAAAATTATAACGGCTATCATAATTCACATTTAACAAATAAAAATGGGTAAACCTATAATCACATTTCAATCTACTATAAAGTGAGTATCTCAACTTATTCATTAATTTCTATTACATACAGTCATAATTCATCAATGGCTTGATAAAAAGCCTTATTAATTTTTCTTGTACTTGAAATGCCCTTGTAATATTTCTGGACAATTGATCTAAGTATTTGGCTTGCTTAACTTCTGTTTGTACACTCATAATACTTTCTGTTAAAGCTACACTACTAGCAATAATGGCTACTAAAGCAATAATTCCAAAAATAATACAGGAAATACACCTTTTTTTATGAGAAAGCAATTTTCTGCGAAGCAAATCGATAGTCTGATATCCTGGAGTTTGATACCATTGAGTCTCCTTGGCAGGAAGGAGAGTGAATGGACTCTGTCTAATAAGAAACACCTTTTGGCCTCCTACATTTTCATTTATGCAAACATTCACAGAGCAATTCAAATAAGTGACATTGAAAGTGGTGTCCCCTCCTGCTGTCACAGTCCCATTACCCCACAGAAATGCATACCCTCCTCCCAAGCAAGCAACAAGCATTGTATTATATGCTAATATTCTAGGTCCTACTTTATAATTGGTATTGACCAGACTTAGAGCTGTTGCTATTTTCCACAGTTGCTTATTTTGCCATCCCTTAGGCCCTATCCAATTAGGCTTGGGGGATCCACCATAAGAACGTGCCTTCTGTATACCCATGTGACTACATGAGGAGTCATTATGCCAAGATACACAGGTTGCATTCCAGTATTGTAAGTATTGAGGTGTGTTACCCCTATAGTCCAAGAATGGTGTATCAGTGATTCCCTCAGGCCAAAATTCTGTCTGTGCAAGACGTCTGAAACGCTCCTTGGGTCATGTTACACGCATCTCTTTGGAGTCCTAGGAATGCGGTGGTCAAGGTCTGGAAGTGTTGGGATCGATCATTGGTGTTGCTACTGCCGAATCGCTTGATAGTTGGCTGCCAATTTCATTAAAATGAAAGTAAGCATCAGTAACATAACTATAAGTAATGTTCTGTAGGTAAAAACAGTCTGTGCTGTTACTGCTCTGGCTGCTGAAGCAGACTGGAGGAGTCTCTACAAGACCACTAAGATTGAAGGGGATGGACTTATTTCGGACCGGGAAGCCCCCTTCATCAGAGGTTGCAAACTCTTGATTAAGGTAAAAGGAACCGTTACCCTTACCATGCAGTATAACCTATAAATTGATCCATGCCTACCACCTCCACCCAGGGGGAATTTTCCCATAAAACCCATTTTTTTTTGTCAGCCTTAGTCAGGTTAAGGGAATTCAGTAAAAAGAAGAGCCAGATGAGAGTCTGTTTGGTATCTCCTTTAGCCTTTCCTCCTCTTCTGCGCCCCGGCGGGTCTTTTTGTGCAGGCACAGCTTCTGTATCTGCTTAGACAGGTCTTGTATCTCTTTCTTGGACCCAGACAACTCCACCATCTGTGGAGACAGAAAGAAATCCTCTCTCTCTAGTTACCACCCTATCAGGTCCTCTCCACACCTCATTGACATCCTTCCACACCTGTTGTTGCTGGGGTACAAACTGCTTTTTTATTTTTATTTTATTTATTTATAAATGTTCTACAATAACTTCCTTAAAATTAAGATTTTATACCCCCACACCTTCACCCCCTACCCCCCTCCCTCCCCATGACAGCATACAATTCTGTATAGGTT
>JAQQSK010011219.1:0-12360 GCA_028658325.1 Potorous gilbertii | reverse complement strand
TTTTTTTCCCTTTTCTGGGCATTTTCCCAGCCAGTTACTTGATTTCTGAGAGTCCTTTCCACCCCCTGGCCTAGATCTGCTAGTGCTTGAGGTCTGAGATTCAAATGCTGCTCCCCAGCCTCAGGGCTTTTGGCAGCAGGCCTGACTGCTCTTCAAAGGGGGCTTATCTGCTGGTTCTCAGGTGGGGGCAGGGCCACCTCTCAGGCTCAGTTCCCTCAGGGGGTTTATACAGAGATCCTTTGTAGTGGAGCTGGGGTGGAGCTCCAGCCCACTCTGGAGTCTCTGGCTGAGCTGCCTCAGCCTCTGCCGCAGTGACCGCTTCCCAGGGGGTCCGAGTCCCGGAGATCCCCTGCTCCCCTCTCAGCCTGTCTCTCTCACTGACCTGTGCGAATGTGGGTGGAGGGACCTTCTCGCCGCCCGGAGATTCAGGTCCCTGATGCCTGCTGGGCTCTGCTCGCTCCTCTCACTGCCGCGTGGCCGGGGCAGGGGAGGGGAGCGCTCAGCAGGGCAGGACTCCGCTCCCGTCTGGGATACCTTTGTGGTCGGTTTTTCAGGGCTCTCTGCAACAGAAATCTCCTTCACTGTGTTGCTGCGCGGCTTCCACTGTTCCAGAATTTGTCAGGAGTTCTTTTTACAGGGAATCTATGGGCTGTGGGTTCGGACTTAGCATAGGTGAGTCTTTCTACTCCGCCATCTTGGCTCCGCCCCCTGCAAGAAATAATTAAAGAAAATTGTCCTGAAGTGTTATAAGAGGGGAAAGTAGAAATAGAAAAAAGTCCACTAATCACCACATGAAAGAGAAAATGAAAAGGAATTTCACAGTCATATTCTGAAATTCCCCAAGTTAAGGAGAAAATATTATGAACAACCAGAAAAATAAATTCAAATATGGCATAGCTGCCATTAGAATTACATATTAGATATAGCAGTGGCTTCTCAGGTATTGCAATCCTGTGTAACAAAGAGCAAAAAAACTGGGGTTATAGCCAAAAATATTACACTCATCAAAGTTAAGTATAATCCTTAATGAAAAAAATGAATTGAAAGACTGTCAACATTTTTTTGCAAAAAGGCCATAGCTAAACAGAAAATTTGATATTCAAGATCCAAGAGTAGTATAAGGTAAATATCAAAGACTAATTACAAGTTACTCAATAAGGGCATATTATTCACTTTTTATATGTGGAAATGTAAACCATATGTCTAAGACTGTCATTAGCAATTGGGTAGTTTAAAAGAAAGAGTTGGGTAGAACTAAGTATGATGTGATTCTCAAAAGCAAAATATGTAGTAGGAAAATTCAAAAAGATTAATTATCTCATACAAATGAGATGCAAGAGGAAGAACTAATAAGAGGAATTGGATTTGGGAGAGAGGGACTCTTGGAATAGATTAAGGAATAGGAGGTAAGGTAGTGGGGAGAAGTAAAACAGAGTCATGAGGAAGGATAAGAATAAGGTGCAATGGATAGTAAGGAAAATAGGAATGAGGATCTATACAAGTAATTACAGTTTAGAATATGAATGGGAAGAATATAGCCATAAAATAGAACTGAGAGATTAAAAATTTGAATTCAGAAATGTGTTGTTTTTATAAAATGCTATAAAAATGAGAGATGCACACAAACATAAAATGAATGGCAGGAGTAGAATTTATTATGTAAAATGCAGGAATAGCAATCATGACCTCAGACAATGTTAAAACTAAATGAGATTTAAACAAAGGAGAAAAATAGGGAAACTGTACTGTGTCAACCATAATAATCAGTTTTAGACCATATAAAATAACCACACAGTATCAAAAATGAGAGTATACATGCCAAAACAGACAAGGAGCTGTACAAATATGAACATAAAATACCTTTTATACAAAGTAAAGTTTAAATAATTGAAGTAATATTTATTTTGCAAAGATAATGTAATAAATTTGTTAATATGATAAGAATCATAAGTTTACCTAATTAATATATTCATGTAATACCATCCCAATTAAATTACTAAAAATTATCTGAGTCAGAAAAAATATAATAAGGGCTAACTGGGAACAGCAGAGGATCAGAAACTTTAGGGAAACCAGAGGGAAAAGATGTGAGGGAGTTAGATTCAGTAGAATCAGACATTAAATCATATTAAAAGGCAAGAACAGTATTGAAGTATAAAATGGATAATTTTAATTATTTTAAATTAAAATTTTCCTGTATAGACAAAACCTATGTAGCCAAGAACAGAGGGAATGCAGAAAGATTGGAAAAAAATTCTCATAGATAATATCACAAATAGAATATGAGTAACTTTGAATATTGTCATTGTGTAGGAAATGATGAACTGGTGACTTAAAAAATATTATGGAAAGATTTAGACTGATGAAAGAAAATGCTGTCTTACAACAGAGAAACAAATGACAAATGGACATAAGTTTACTATGGTCTTATGTATATGCATTTGAATGTGCATATATGTATGTTTATGGATTTCTGTATAAATGTATGTATATGTGTGTATAGATACACATGTATGTATAAACATATATACGTGAATGCATACATACTTATTCATCCTTAATTGTAGCAGTCTTTGGGTGGAGGGAAGGAGGAAGAGAAAAAAAACAAAATTAAAAATACACACCAGAGACAAAAGAAGACATATGAGGAGGCAAAGAAAAGATGGATAGCTTTGGAAATAATGTGTAATATTTATTATATGGGTTTTATTGAAGTGGAATTTTATTGCTTTACCTTGCATCCTCTGTTATGTTCTGCTGTGTACATGGCAATATTTGTTTTTACTTTTCTTATTTTGTATTTCAGTTTAAAATACATTCAAATATAATGAAAAAGAAGAAATGAATGTTGAAAAAATAGATCTACTTTTATCACATCCATCCACATATCTAACTCCTCTGTGATCACCATTGTTTTCTTTCTTTCTTGTTCCAGACCCTTAGTCTACAAATTCTTCTGGTACTGTAGACTAGTTGACAACTGAAAACCAAAACCAAACCCTAAATCAAAGCAAAACAACAACCACAAAACAACAAAAACAACCATAAAACCCCCTTTTGTCCAGTTCTGTTTTTTCAGGCATTCTTCTCTTAATTCGTTTTTTGTATCTCTTTTGATATTAGAGTTACTCTATTTTTAAGATGTTATTTTCTTCAGCATTTTTTGGGTCCCCTTTAGCAAGCAGTAGACTCATTTTTCGTGATTTTCTTCTATCACTCTCATTTTTCTTCTCAATTTTTGCTCTACTTCTCTTACCTGATTTTTATTCCTATGTTAATTGGTTTTAAGTGTTCTATAATCATTTCCATACATCAGATTCTTTCTCTTTCCTTGCCTTTTCCCCCCTCCCTCCTCAATCCCTCCCTGAGACAGCTTGAAACCTTATAGAGGTTCTACACGTACGTTCTGGACAAAATGTCCGGAATATCAAGGGAACTAACGAAAAGAAATGCTAGGGAATGTGACCTAGTTCTACCAGACCTCAAATTGTATTATAAAGCAGCAATTATCAAAAAGACTTGATACAGGCTAAGAAATAGAAGAGTAGACCAGTAGAATAGAGATTATAGAAATGGAAAATGGTCCCATATGTATAAAAATATTTATAACAGCTCTCTTTGTGGTGGTCAAAAACTAGAAATCAATGGAATGCCCAACAATTGAGGAATGGCTGAACAAATTGTGGTATATGAATGTAAGGGAATACAATTATGTTATGAGAAATGATAAACAGAAAGACTCCAGATAAGTCTGGATAGACTTATATCAACTGATACTTATTGAAAGCAACAGAACCAAGAGAAGTTTGTACATAGCAACAACCACAGTGTGTAAGGAATTTTTCTGATAGACTTAGTACTTCCCTGAAATGCATGGCCTTAAAATATTTCCAGTGGACTCAAGGCAAAATGCCTTCCACATCCTGAGAAAGAGCTATGAAATTGGATAATCAATATTAACAGACCATTTTATTTTGTATTGTGTTTTGTTTTGTTTTATTGATTTTTCCATTCATTTTAATTCATCTATGCAACACATATTTAGTAGGAATATACATGTAGAACCTGTATAAGATTGTATGCCATCTCAGGGAGTGAGTGGGAAAGGAGGGGCGACTGAGGGTGAGGGAGTGGAAAAAATATCTAATATATATGGAAGTGATTGTTGAACACTGAAAACAAATAAAGTAAATCAATTTAAAATATAAATTAAAAATAAAAAGAAACAAACAATGACATTATTCTTTTGGCTCTGTCAAATATCTGTTCAAAATTCAAATGCAGATTTCCTGCAAGCTTGAAATTAACAGCCCTAAGTCCTAGACTAAGCCCTATCTACAGAGAATAGGATACTTGCTACTGGCCTCCCTATCAGCAGATCCAAGAAAAGTCATGCTGGCCCATTCATCACAAGTTAGAGGACAAAAGAATCCTTTGTTGAGTGTCCTTGCACCTCAGTTTTCAGATATCATCCAGGTTATTGAGATTTATTTTAAATGTGTTTCCACCACAACAGTCTTTAAGTCCCACAGGATTCAAAGGATACCAGTATACAATTGACTATCACTCCTTGGCTCAAACACCTTAAGTGGCTCAGTGATCTAAAACAAAAGTGAGAATGAGGAAAGAAATTTTTAAATATATACTCACATATATTAAAGACTTGTGGGAGTAAAAGGTGATAGAAAGTTAACATATAGACTCCAGAGAAGAATATACATGGGGGAATCATTGGGAACAAGACTAGACAGGTAGAGAGAAGCAAGGCTGTGGAGGGTCTTACAAGGTAGAATGAAGAGTTTTTTTTTTCTTTTTGACATTATTTCTCATGTTTTGATGTTCAGGACTTTTTTTTACTTGTGTTCTTGTTGGGGCCATTTAAGGCTTAAATTGTCTCTATACATTTTATGGTTGAGATCAGTGTTTTGTTTGTATAGAAATATTTGTTTCTTGAGGGGAGGAGCCAAGATGGCAGAGTAGAAATATTCACATATGCTAGCTCTGACCCCACAGCCCATAAATTACCTATAAGGAGGAGCTCCCAACAAATTCTGGAGCAGTGGAAGCCGCACAGCAATGGAGTGGAGGAGATTTCTGTTCCAGAGAACCCTGAAAAACTGGTCCCAAAGATCCATCACACACCAGACAGGAACAGAGCCCAGCCCTGCCCTGGCCATGCAGCACCAAGAGGAGCAGATCTGAGCAATCTTCAGGGACAGAATCTCCGGCAGCCACGAAGGACCTCCACCCAAAGGCGCACAAGTCAGTGAGAGAGACTTCTGGGCTGGCCGAGAGGGGAGCGAGGTGTCTCCATAACTCAGGCCCCCTCAGGAGGCAGCGGCGGAGACAGGGACAGCAGCAGATCCGGGCTCCCCAAGCAGGCAGGAGCTCAGATCCATTACTGAAGGTCTCCGCATAAACCCCCTGAGGGAACTGAGCCTGGGAGGCGGCCCTGCCCCCACTTGAGCACCAGAACTTAAGCTCACATTGAATAGCAGTCATGCTATTCAAGAGAAGGGAGGGATGATAGAGGAGAGGGCAGATTGATGATAGGGGATATTAGAATGTTCGGTGTATTGGGGTGGAGGGAGGGGACAAATGGGGAGAAAATTTGGAATCCAAAATTTTGTGAAAATGAATGTAACAAGTTAAATAAATAAATTTATATTAAGAAAAAAATAAATATTTGTTTCTTTGTTCTTGTCAAGTGTCCTTTTTTCCTATTTATTTGTATTCCTGATCAGCTGTCCTCTCGTTTATGTCTTTGATGAGATTTGGCCTATGAATTCCAATTTTTACCTTCTGCTGATTATTTCTACAGGCCAAGAATTATGCTTTTATGATTTTAATTTCTCTTGAGTCATCTGGGAAGGTCCTGCTGTGGTTCCATCTTCCTTTAGGAACCACCAGATCCACTATCTCCTTAGGTGTTGATTCCTTTCCTTTTATCTTGCAATATTTATTCAGAGATATTATACTCATTTGAAAGACCTCAAGGCCACTCTAGAGAATAATGTGTAGTGTGACATAGTGGATTAGATCTTGAGATTAATTCTGAAAAACTCAAACTCATACCTAAATCTGGTACTTATTAGCTTTGTGACCATGGGAAGTCATTTAGCCTATTTCTTTCTCAGATAATATGCTAGGACTTAACTATGAATTCATAAAACATTCAAGTTCAGGAAATGACATATCCTTTAAGAATATGTCCATTGCACTTTCCAGTAAAAGGCTTTGAACATACTGAAAGACTTAGTCAATGTTTAAAAGGATTGAGTTAAATGAAGTTACTACATTCGAGTGTTAGATAAAGCAGGATGGATTTGATTTGGGTTCCCAGCAGTGATATTCAATGGCAACTTGAACCTGGGTCATTTACTTACTATGCTTTTGTAAACAATTATTAACCACCTACAATTGGAAGATAGTATAATAAGGGCTAGGAAAACAAAGATGAAGAAGAACAAAGACTCTAAAATCCAGGAGATTTCATTTGACTAGGAGAGGTGCAATATATACACAGACAAAGAGACATGACAGACTGAAAGGAGAAAAAGGAAAATCTATACTAAATGGTATAGCAATAATTCCATTTTAACTAGGGGAATGGGTAAGATTCGCTGATGAGACAGGCATGAACCTTGGAAGGGAGATGAGATGAAGAGACACATTTCAAGCATGGAGAACTGTCCCAGGAGAGCAGTGATTGGAGATAGCACATGTGGATGTCAGAATGATCTAACAGGTGAATTTGGCTGGAATAGTAAATCAAAAGGTAAGTATCACACATATTGCAGAAAGCCTTATAGCTATGAAGAGAAGTTTAGATAAAAAGTAGACACTGAAAGCTGCTGAAGAGAAGAGAGATATATGTCTTACTCTGGAAAATTACTTTGGTGGCCTACAAATAGAAGTTTTATTAATCATTTTATCAGCACATATTGAGATAATATTAAAATATTCCAGGCAAGAGTTAATGAGAGTCTGACATAGGGTTCTGGCTCTGTGTATGAATAGAAAGCAATGGATTGAAGGACTCTTTTTCTTTCAATATTGATAGGACTTGGCATTGAATACAAAAGGTGAAGAAGGAAGAGTGAAATCTTCCTTCAAAAGAAGATCAAATGAGTTAAGTTAAAGAAGGATAGATGGACAGGTAGATAGACAGACAGACAGAGAGGGAGATAGATATATAAAGCCTATACATGTTGTATCACACACACATCATATATACACATACACACAAAGTACTTTGAAAATTTCACTATACTATACAACTTTATTCTATGATGTATATACCGTTCCATAACTCTCTTCTACTCTACTCTGTGCTCCTATATGTTATTTTCTCCTTTTCCACTACCTTTGCAGATCCTCTTTAATAGTCTAATATTACTATAATCTATTATCATTTACGTTATATAAAAGTTTCATGAGTACTGCTCATGATCAGGATTTTGGGACTGTGGTGTTTTCTGGTCACTTGTGCTCCACCAATTTTCATTGTGTGGCCCCATTGATCTATATGTACCACCTTATACCGATAATCCTGGAAGTGGTTTTATTATTAAGAGAGTCATTTTTAGAGTAGTGGTCTGTGATGTGTCCTGCTTCAGAGATTCTCACCAAAGACAAAACTTTCCAAGAACTTCATTTTCATTTAAGAGCTAGTGGAACTAGAATAGGAGAAAGGTCAACTATTACAACTTGACCATGCATAGAAGAGAGGTTTATAAGAATAAGGGAATAATAAATGATTCTTTAATTAAATTTCAATTGCAGTTATTGATTGATAGATAAACCTAAAGTTCTTATGAACTGTGTGAAATCAGGGTTATCCATTCAATTCTGGCAGAACACATCTCATGACTGGTACATTTCATATAAGAGATGAAATAAAATCAGAGAGTTTTGACCCACGTTTCCCCAAGGAATCCATGTTTTCTAGAAACATAATGGGTATAGAATTTTTTCAAACATCATGGATTAATTGACTATTCCAAAATAAATCAAATTTAATTTCTGCTTGACATGCAAAATTTTTCCATTCACAAATGTCATGGTTTTCTTGTGGAAATTGGCAAGTTGTTTTTCCCCCCATGATACTCATTTCTCCCATTGTCTTTATTTCCTTCGTATGATAAGATGTATGCTATGCAAGAAAGAGTTTAGATTTTTTTCTAAGCTACATGTGTGGAGGAGAGGAAGATATCATAGAGATACAAAATATTAGAAGTACTAAATATTTGAAGTAGTCTTTGAAATAAGGTGTCCCTGATCCATGTCCAACAATGTCACTATGCCACATTGTCTTTTACTTGTTTAGGTACATATTAGTATCAAAAGCATTGTGGACATAAAGAAAAAACTGAAAATTAGATTCTACTTATAAACTTCTTATTCTTCTAAATATTGGGATGACCCATGTAAACAGATGAATATAATCAACTGGGAATCATTGGTCAGAGAAGGATTCTCTTATGAAGAGGCACTGAACTGTGATGGAAGAAGAGACTCTAAGAAACACAGATGAAAAAGAAGTGCATTCTATGTGTGAAAAACAGTAGAAAGAGTAGCATACAATTGTCAAAATAGAAACAAACTCTTCATTTTAATTTGTAATTTCATTATGGTGGGCAGCTACTCCTTCAGGAAATTCACTCTAAAATGTGAATCAGTGATTTTTCTGCCACTTCCAGTCATCGACAAAAACTTGAGACCCTGAGAGGTTAAGTGATTTACTCAGAACTGCACAAATAATACATAGGCAGCTATGTGCAATTTGCAGATAGACCACTGGTCTTGGAATCAGGAAGACCTGGGTTTGAATCCTGTTTCAGACATTTAATGACTCTGTGATTATGCACAAATCACTTAACCTTTGTAAGTCTCAATTTCCTCATCCATAAAATGGAAATAACAATATCACCTTCTTCAAGGAGCTGTTATGTGGATTACTGAAGTAATGTACATATAGCGCATTGTAGACCATGCAGCTGCTGCTACTGCTATTGCTGTTGCTCCTGCAGTTGTTAATGATGATGGTAATGAGTCAGAGGCAGGACTTGACCACAGATCTTTCTGACTGCAGGACCTACTTTCTATTCCACAACATCACACTGCCTCGTAAACGCGCGCGCGCGCAATGCCACACATATTTTGTCAACCCATATTTTAAAACTTCATTTTGTGGTGGGTCAAAAATATAAATGAAGAAGCAGCATTTATCTACAGTGGAATTGTCATACATTTTTACAGAAAGGGGATTTAGGGACTTGTGGGGTTTAAAACAGCTGTGTTAACATCTCTCAGATTTTTGTACCCACAGGACCCCAGAAATGCCTGGGGAAATGTATTCTACTTCTCAGCTGACATTAGGAATGACATAGGAATGATAGTTTTCCTAATCTTTGGTCTTGTAGAGATTCAGGACTGTACTAAAGAGGAAAGAGATCACGTTATTCAATTTTGAGTATTCTTTGATAGTATTTAAGTAGCTATGTTCTCTGTTGGTATTCTTTCCATCACATAGACTGCATGACAAGTAAATCTTTGTATTTCATGTTATTCTGATCAATATATTCCCCATAAATTTACCACAGGGGATCCACCCATTGCACTGATAATCTCTTTTTTCCTATGCTTATATAAATGCTTGCTATTATCATTGCAATTTCAACTATATCAGAGGAACACATGGTTTGCCTGATATAGTTATTCTTTTTTGCCATGTGAACAACCCATTTTTTTTTTGCTTATATATTTCCTTGACTTTTCATTGTAATTCCAGCAGTCTAACCACAAGATGGCACTGTTAGCCACTATCCAGTTCTTTTCAACAAGAATCCTTGAGTCTGATGCTTACTAAGAACACATGTGCTTAAACCACTGTGTGGAAGTACCAAGGACTTCATGAGTCTCTATGGTTCTAAGAGAGTCAGAAACCTTCTATCATCCAGTCTATACCTTCTGGATGATTATGCTTCTTTATACCCCAAGTTTACCCAGTTGGAATCTAGTATAAAAGGGACAACTTTCCAGAGGAACTTTATTCTAGGGATATGATCAAAACAAGTAGGAAAGAAATATAATAAAATATTGACTACCTAACTTTATATTTGCATCTTACCTTAGATTGAGACAGTTTCTGTCTAGTGGCATTTTTAAGGAAGGAACATTTCAGTTTGTATACCATCTTCACCCATCCCTTACCACTCCTGTCAGCAGGAAAAGTGGTGCAAAAATAAACCTACTTCACCAATGATGTTCAAGTGACATAACCAGTAGGGCTACTCTTCAGACAGAGAATCAGAACCTCTATTTCAGAGTTCTTAGCTCCTCTTCAAATCCCAGGACAGAGAGTACAGGATCACATGCCAATCAAAGCTCCTAGAGCTGATATCTTAGCATTCACTATGCAGTAACTGGAAGGTATCTCCAAATGATTCTTACCACAGTTAATTCAGAATTTATACAGAAGGAAACCATGCTACCCTGACATCTCCCATAGTTTGGCTATAAGAAGACTCTCTGCTTCTCTTTCTTAAGATTTCTTGGGACATATTTCCTCTGTTAGTTCCCACCAGATAAACATCCATGCTTGGCATTGGAAATAGCCCACACAATCAGTAAGATGGCAGAGAAACTATTTCCAGAAATCCTTGTCAACCCAAAAATCATAGAAAAAAGTAGTTATGTGGAAGGTATAGAAGAAGGTAAATCCGTGTAATAGGACAGCAATACCTAAGAAAGTCAAAATTACATTAAGCAAATCATAGAACTTCAAAGTTTAGAATTCCCTCTCATCATCCCTATTTCCAACCTACTTTGCACACAGTATGATGAACACATGTAAATCTATAGATTTGACTATGAGATTTCAGTTTGATTTATTTTTGTCAATTACACAGCATCACCTCATGGGAACCCCAGGCACAGGAAAGAAAGGGAGAACTATTGGTGGAGGGAGGGTTGAAGCCTCTCGAGGAAAGAAAATACTGCCTATATATAAAACTATAAAATGGAGTAGAAATAAGGTCAGTTCCTGAAACAAATAGCACTGAAAACCTGGATCAGTCTAGGTCTCTCTTTCAACATTTTACTCAGAGAAAGAACTTGGTACTGGCCAAACTCCATATTCCACAAATGCAAGTTTTGGTATTTGAATAGCAATACAAAGCAGGGAAATCATTGAATGAGGAGAGAAGTCAGAGGCAAGTCACTGGGAATATAAAGAAGAAGTGGAAAGACCAAAAATGTCAGAGAGTATGACCAGATAAAACTAAGCTCACCAGCAGATAAATCAGAAGAGAACATTATAAAAATAGAAGAGTAACTTCTTTACATCAGGAATAATGAGGAAATATGTTTAATATGATTGTACCTGCATATTCTATATCAGATTGTACACTGTCGTAGGGAGGGGGAAGTGGAGGGAGGGGGAAGCTGTGAGAAGGGGGAATTTTAGAACTCAAGTTTTATAGAAGTGAATGTTGAAAACTCAAGACAAATAAATATAATTTAAAAAGAGAAGAGTAAATCAGCCAATTCAATAAGCATTTGTTGAGCATTTACTACAATCAGACACCGTATTAAGGACTTCAGATGTAAATAAACGCAAACACAACCCCTCCTCTAGAACACCTTACATGGCAATTAGAGTGATGATATGTAAGCTAAGTATACAAGATATGCAGTTTACAGAGGAGATGCAAAGTAATGTCAGAGGGTAAGGCATTAGCCTATATGGGGGAGGAGGAAGAAAAATCTATAGAAAGTGGGATTTGAGGTGAATCTTGAAGTACACCAAGAAAACTATGAGGTGGAGATGAAGAAAGGGATTATTTTAGGCATGATGGATAGTTAATGCAGAAGCATGAAGTTAGGAAATAAAATGTTCTGTTCAAGAATAAGTAGTAAGCCAGAGTGGCTTAATCATAGAGTGTTTGAAAGGAAATAGAGTATGAAAAAGTTGGAACAGTAGGAAGGGATAAGCTTATGAAAAATTCTGTTTCCTTATAGAGGACTTCATATTTGATCCTGGAGATAACAAGGAGTCACTAAAGTTTATTGAGAAAGGAGCAGTGGTGGAGGTGATATGGTAAAACATACATTAGTAAAATCACAAATAGAAGTGAATTTTTTAAAAGATTTTTTGTTTTCAATTTTCTACAATCACTTCCATGAGTTTTAGATGTTCTCCACCTCCCTGCATCCTCCCTCTCCAATTCAGCATGTAATCTTATATGGGTTCTACACATATGTTCTTTTTTTTATTTTTTTTTTGAAATATATATTTATTTATTTAACGTTTTACATTCATTTTCACAAGATTTTGGGTTCCAACATTTTCTCCCC
>JAQQSK010011218.1:0-12360 GCA_028658325.1 Potorous gilbertii | reverse complement strand
AGGCCACCTTCCCAAGCACTTCTTTTCATTAGGCTCTTTGATATTCTGGACCTTTTGTTTTTCCAAATGAATTTTGATATTATTTTATCCAGCTCTAGAAAATAATTATCTGATAGTTTAATTGGTATGGCACTAAATAGGTGAGAAATTCTAAGATAAAATTTAATAAGACCCTCCAAATCAAATCAACATCAACTCTGATGCTCTTTGGCATAAATTCAAAGGCAGGAAAAGATGAGGATAGAAAGAAGTAGATGGGAAAGTATGATTCAGGAGAAAGAAATGATAAAAGTTAAAGAGCTATAGGTTATCTATAGAAGTCTCACATCTTTATTTTATGAACATTTTATTTTAAAAAATGGTTGATTGTGGACATGGAGAACCAAATAACATCTCAAGGAATGAAACTGACTAAATGTTAACAGGCAGGAAAAGATATTATGACTGTGGAAGTTGTCCTTGAGTCAGCTATCTCTATGTAGTCACCATCAATTCATGAGACTTTAGGTCAGAATTTATAACAAAAATAAACAATAAGAATGAAAAATATGCAATTGATTTGACTCCAAATTGTTTAAATATCAAAAATTTTAAAAATTGAGATATGCAGAAAAGAAATGACACTAAATTAAGCTGACTGTAATAATTTCATCCAGAAGGTAAAGCAATGTTGTTACAATTGCTAAAATAATGAGATGAAAAGTGACCAGAAATCAATTTAGTTAGCAAACATTTGACTGACTGCCTTGAGAAATGAAGAGAGATGTCTGCCAAAGGCAGCACTGGTTTAGTATGTAAACTTCTTTGTAAAATCTTACTCAGAAAGAAAATGGACAGTTATAGGAGTATTGTCTTATGAAACAAAGATAAAAGGTAAAACTGGTCTAGAGAATGCTTGGCAAGGTAGCCTACTAAGCAAAATCACCTCAAGGGAATTCAAGGATGAAAACAGAAAGAGGACTGAAAATAGAAGAAAAATGGAAAAGATTTGTAAAAATTGCTATGACAAATTATTTTTTTTCTATCAAGGATAATGGTAGCACCACACTCATGCTAACATTATAGTCCTTGACATGACTACAGAGGAGGTAGAAACACAACTAATGCAAACAAAGAAGGAGAAAAAGCAGCTGGATTGGAATGTGAGACACTAAGGGACTGATTTACAAGCAATCTAAACCCCGGGACGCAAGGTGGCACAATGGATAGAGTGTCAGGCCTGGAGTGAGCAAGACTCATCTTTCTGAGTTCAAATCTAGCCTCAAACACTTAATATCTATTCGATCCTAGGCAAGTCCCTTAACCCTGTTTACCTCAGTTCCCTCATCTCTAAAATGACCTGAAGAAGGAAATGACAAACCACTCCAATATCTTTGTCAAGAAAACCCCAAATAGGGTCATAAAAAGTCAGACGTGACTGAACCGCAAAAGAAAGAAAAGATACTTAAGGCATGGGAAATATCTAAGATGCTACTGAAAGAAAAAAAAAGGTGACCAAGCAAACACCAATAATTACTGACCTATATGAAAATTTTCTCATTTATAAAATAATCTTCTACATAAAAATTAAGGGCATATTCAGTGAAGGTGTTTGGAAGGAACAAGTGATATTCAACAATGAACTACATCATTACATTCTCACAATTGAATCAACGACTGAGAGAATATATAATCCTATTGTATTAATTTTTTTCTTTGTTGCGAAAAATCCATTTCATTTGGCATGACAAAATGCTTTCTTATAAGCCTTTTTGCAAAAACTTTTCTCCTATCTATATATCAAGAGGAGGAGGATGAAAAGAAGATGAACACTGGATTACAAAACTCTTTAAGGTTTGCAAAACACTCTATGTGTGTCGTATAACAGTCCTGGGAAGTAGATGATACCATCATCATCATCATTGTACAGATGAGGAAATTAAGGTTGGGAGAAGTTATGTGGCTGGACTAGAATCATAGAGCTAATAAGTATCTGAGCCAGGATTTAAACTCCAGTTTCCTTGTCACCAAATATACCAGCTGACACACTTGGCTGCTGAGATAAGTCAGGATTCCTTGGAACGTGTAACAAGAGAAGTAACCCTGTTCAGTGACCTTCTGGTAATAGGTGTCAGGAGAGATGAAAAACAGGAAGATAAATGCTGGATAGTAGTATTTGCCACTGTGATGGAAAAATTGTAGCACAGAAGACAGAGTAAAGGCAGATTCTCTATGGATGATAAGGCTCTCTGCATATGCATGTTTACAGATAACATTGTGTACATGGCATTGAGCCCAAGGACACTAACGAGCCTCTTGGAAGAAATCCATAATCATATAAAGGAATTTGGCCTGCCTATCCACACAGGAAAGACCAAATGGATGAATCATGTCTACGGCTTGGATTTCATACATCTGAAAGGATGGATACTCTATAGAATTTTTCCAGCAGAAATGAGTGTCTGAGACAGACGATACAGATGGATAATGAGCTGGTCCCAGAGTTGGAAAAGAAAAAGAGCAGTATGGTTTGCTTTCCAGAAATTGCAAAGGACTTTATTGACCTTAAATTTCCCATAAGCACTGGAAAAGCACAAAGAGACCAGGTGGCTAAGAACTTTAAAAGTCTAACAGATGACTTTATTTCAGAGGTATTTAGTAGCTAGTGGAGCTTATTGAATTATGGGGGTGACATGGTCAGGTTTAAGCTTTAGGAATAATGTTTTTGCAGCTGTGTGAAGGTTATATAAGAGCTGGGAGAGGCTTGAGGCAGGGATACTACTGAGAATATTGAAAGAGTTAAGGACGGAAGTGATTGTGAGTGGAAAGAAGGGGAGATGCACATGGTGTATGTTTTACCATTGTACAGCAGTGAAATGCAAAAACCACTGTCTCCAAAGACCTATAGATCAGCATCACAAGGAGGGCAATGGGAATGTATGAATAGACTATGACATATAACCAATGGGGAATTCTGTGGAACGGGAGTAAAAGATGTCATCAAAGAATTGTATGAAAAAGAAGATTGGTCAATCATGTTCTGAGAGAAAGAGAAGAAGAGCACCCTCACCATATTGGAAGAAAGCAGAGAGCCTCAGCTACATTGAGCAGAAACACTGTGGCAAACTTTTAGGACAAAGAAGACAGTCACAAAGGATGGACAGGTGTACATAAATTGCAGTCTGGCTTGTTGGGGAGAATTGTCTTTTCTACATGAGCCTCAGATCCCATTTGGCATAGACTGGCAGAGCCACATCATTCACCCCTATCAACTGCATTCCAGACTGACTGTCTTTTGCAAAGCTCTGGGCCAAGGGTAGTCATCCTAATTTGCTGTGAGCCAAGAGTGATGATTGCCACAACACTCATCAAGAGCTGTTCTGTCTTTGGATAAAAAATACTTTTGCTTCATCTGTACCCAACACCATCGTTATCATCACCATAATTTATATTTGCAGTTTGGGGCAGAATAGAGGCCTTCCTCCCACTCACTTCCACTCTAAATCTGTCCTGAAGAAAATAATAGTAATTTAACATTAATATAACTCTTTTTTTTCAAAGTACTTTTTATATGTTAGATTCCATCTTCACAATAACCTTGTGCTATTATCATTCCATTTTTATAGATAAGGAAATTGAAGAAGGTTAATTGACCAAGGTCACATAACCTTGATGCCAGATGGAAACTTAGGTCAACCTGACCACATTTAGCATTCCATCTACTAGGCCACCTAACTACCTTAAAACCCTGTGTCACTTGCAATCTTGTTCTTAGCATGAGTGGTTTTTGCTGTTGTTCAGTTTTTCAGTCATGCCTTACTTTTCATGATCCCATTTGGGTTTATTTTGACAAAGATACTGGAGTGGTTTGCCACTTTCTTCCCCAGTTCATTTGACAGACTGGGAAACTGAGACAAATGGACTTACATGACTTGCCCAAGGTTACACAGATAACAAGTGTCTAAGACCAGATCGGAACTCAGGAAGATGATTCCAGCACTGACACTTTAACCATTGCACCACTTATCAGTCTTTGGCATGAATTCTTAGTAACGATAATGACATGAAAAATATTTTACCATTGTTGCCATATGGCAATGATTTTATTCCCTCTAACGAACTAAAGATGAGCCTCATACAGAGGACAATGAAAGGTACAAGAAGGGTGATAACATGCTATGTTTATCAAAAAATCAGGAGAGCAAAAATGACAAAGAGAAAGCACCACATTAGTAGAGATTAATTAAAACAAAATACTTATGATTAATTTTCTATTTTTAGCTTATATAATCTTTTGCTATGTATTTATTTCCTTTTCAAGGAAAAGATTAGATACATAGTCATGTTGAAGAGATGACTAAAATTAGATGGAAAAATATATGATGCTTTACAAATTACTAAGGGTATTTCTCTTAATAAGTTTAAGAATTAAATAGTGAAAATATTTATTAATAATGTTAATTGTGATGTCATTGTCACACTTTAGTAGCTGGATTGTACTAAAGAAGATGTGAGTTGGAATACTGCTTCAGGCATTTATAAACTGGGTAACCCTGGGCAAATCCCTTAGCATCCATCCTTCCATCTCAGTTTCCTCATCTGTAAAATGGGGATAACAGCATCTACCTGCCAGTATTATCTCTAAAGATCAAATGAAACATCATATGAAAAAGACTTTGCATATCTTTAGTCCCCATGTAAATATTATCTATTAATATTATTTAAAGAGGAAAAAAAGACTATGGTTCAGGTAGCTGTAGAGACACACAGCTAGGAAATGGCTAATGTAAGATTTAATATCAGATCTCAGGACTTCAAGTCCAATTCAATTTCCATGATACCTTCTCCCAACACTGGAATTTTAGTACACCCTGATCATGTCATTCAACTGTGATATGCTATAAGGGTTAAAATATATCATCCTGATTTCAAACGTCACCTTCACAAGCATCAGCATCATAATTACCACCAATATTCTCCCTCTCTCTCACTCTCTCTGTCTCTTTTTCTCTGTCTCTCTGTCCCTCTCTCTCTCTGTGTCTCTCTCTATGTGTGTCTCTCTCTCTGTGTCTCTCTCTCTGTCTGTCTCTCTCTCTGTCTTTCTGTGTGTGTCTCTCTCTGTCTCTCTGTCTCTCTGTGTCTCTCTCTGTGTCTCTGTCTCTCTCTGTCTCTGTCTCTCTCTCTGTCTCTGTCTCTCTCTCTCTCTCCCTTTCCCCCACCTCTTCTTACTCTCATTTTCCCTTTCTCCTCCCCCCTTACTCTCTTCCCCCCTTCTGTTTCTTCTCTCACTCTTCTCTTTTTCTTTCCCCTCTTTTTTTCCTAATTCTGATACCAGATTCTAATACCCAGAACAAAGAATGGTTAACTCAGCAGGATATCTGTGCAAACATCTGTCAGGAAACTGCCTAGCTGCCAGCTTAGTTTTTTAATAAGGAGGAATGAAGCAAAAATTGAATTAAAGGGAGACAGGAATAAATCACTGATCTCAGTTTCACTGGAAGAAAAAAATATCATTTCAATCATTTTCAGCAGGGCTCCTTACTTCCAGGCCAACAACAATATAAAATCACAGATTCGCAGACTTTTAGAACTGAAGAAGACCTCATTTAGCTCACTTAATATTTTAGCTTGATCCCACCCCAATCCAAGATACATCTGTAGATGTTTAATGATGAGAAAATCACCAACTCCCCAGTTAGCTGATTCTACTTTTGGACGTCTTTAATTTTTAGAAAATATTCCTTACATCTATCCTAAATTAGCCTCTCTGCAAATTCAACACACTTCTGCTAGCTCTCCTCCCAGTGGTTTATGAAAATGATTGATTTGTCACTGTAAGAACACTGGCTCACGAAGGACCTCCTTTCAAGTACTGCCTCTGGTCTTTACTACTTGCATAACCCTGGGCAAATCATTCACTCTCCCTGGGTCCCCATTTCCTTGTCTGTAAAATGAAGGTGTTGAACTAGATGACTCCTGAGGTCCATTGCAGTAATAGGTCTGAAATTCAATGATTAGTCAATCCTTCTTCCATGTGAAAAGTCCTTTAGGCCAGAGATGCCAAACCCAAGAGGCCGCTGACCACTTTGAATGAGGCCTATCTAAACTTGATCAAAATCTAATGGAGAAATATTTAACAAAATAAGTAAAAATACAACAAGATACAGGTGATGCTAATAAATGATTTTCTAAGTCAGTATATAGGTCACATCTTCTGTACTGTTTAGTGGTTTTGTTTCCATTTGAATGTGATAAAAAATGCTTGAGTATATCCATCTTGTCAACTCCTAAGCAAAACAACAGTCTTCCATCTTCACAACACAACACAACACAAGACAACCATCTTCACTTTTAAAATACTTAATTTAAAATAATATTTCAAAATGTACAGTCACCAGAAGCACCCAGTTCTGTTTGTTTGTTTGTTTTTCTTAATCATATAACTCACTTGATATCTCAAGTACTCTCTGTTTTCAGTTCCTGGTCTGTTTTCACATCTCTATTTTCTGTGGAATTTCCCATCTTTGCCAATATTTTCCTTCCTCCTAGTCAAAAGCCTCCATAATCCTCTCAGGAGAATCTCTAGTCCTCTTAAAATCTTGGTGTGGGTGGCACCGTGGATTGAGTGTTGGAGTCAGGAAGAATTAAATTCATATCCTGACTCAGATATGTACCAGATATATGATTTTATAAAAATCATTAAACTTCTCTCAGTCTCAGTTTTCTCCTCTGTAAATTGGGGATGATTACAGCAGCTACCTCTCAAGGTTATTTTGAGGATCAAATGAGTTAATATATGTAAAATGCTTTATAACATAAAGACCTCATCATTTTTCAGTGGTCTTCACCTCTTCATGACCCCTTTTTAGGGTTTTCTTGCAAAGATACTGGTGTCGTTTGCTATTTTCTTCTCCAGCTCATTTTATAGATAAAGAGAGTGAGGCAAACAAGGTTAAATGTCTTGCTCAGGGTCACCCAACTAGTGTCTGAGATTGGATTTGAACTTAGGACTTCCTGACTCCAGACCAAATACTCCATCCACTGTACTACACAGCTGGCCTCATGACCATAAAAGTGTTCTACAAATGCCAATGAATATTTTATTTTTATTAATGTCATGTGTCTTTCCACACTGCAGCTTTTCAATGGCCCTTGTAATTAGCCTAACTCAAACACAATATGCCAATGTGGTCTTGTTAGGATAGAGAACAAGATAAGTACCATCTCCCAAGATTGCATTTCTCTTAATGTCAGTCAGCCAATAAATATGTATTAAGTTCCAACTGTGTATGAGGCATTGTGCTAAGCACTAAAAATATAAAAAACGACAAAAGACAGTCCCTATTCTTGAGAAGCTTACAGTATAATGGAGAAGACAAAATACAAACAATTATAAAGAAAAAAGTAAGACACTAGATCACTGGATCATGACCTTGCTGTGGCTGAGGGGCTTGTGTAGCTCAATGAAACCATGAGCTATGCCATGCAGGCTTACCCAAGATGGACACGTCATAGCGGAGAGTTTTGACAGAAAGTGAACCACTGGAGAAGGAAATGGCAAACCACTCCATTGTCTTTGCCAAGAAAACCCCATGAACAGTATTAAAATCATAAAGGATGTGATACTAGAAGATGAAGCACTAAGGTCAGAAGGTGTCCAATACACTACTGGGGAAGAGCCGAAGGCAACTAACGACAAGTAACTTCTGAACTAATAAAGCGACTGGACCAAAGCTGAAAGGAACCTCAGCTGCAGATGTGTCTGGTGACAAAATAAAAGTCTGGTGCTATAAAGATCAATATTGCAAAGGAGCCTGGCATGTGAAATCTATGAACCAAGGTCATGTCAAAGCTATGGATTTTTCAGTAGCAAATACGACTGTGAGAGCTGGAATACAAAGAAAGCTGAGTGCCGCAGAATGGCAGAATGGGCACTTCTGAATTGCAGGGCTGAAGAAGATTTTTGAGAGTTCCTTAGACAGCAAGGAGATTAAATCAGTTAATACTTAAAGAAATCAATTCAGACTATGCTCTGGTAGATCAAATACTGAAGTTTAAACATTTTGGCCACATAATGAGAAGAAAGGACTCATTGGAAAAGACCCTACTGTTGGGAAATATTGAAGGCAAAAGGAGAAGGGGATGGCAACAGGTGATATGGATAGATAGTGTCATGGAAGCAGTGAACATGAACTTGAACAGATTTGAGGAAATAGGGGAGGCTAGAGGAGCCAGACATACTATGGTCTATGAGATCACTAAGAGTCAGAAAAGACCGAATGATTGAACAATAATAAAAAGGTACTAAAATTAAATGGGATGGAGAAAAACTTCCTGTAGAAAGTAAGTTTTTGACTGGTTGGTGTTGTCCTTCATTCTCAAGGAGGACCAAAATGACATCACTATGATAAAGTGAAGTTTCAGCGTGTATGACTATGGCTGATCAAACCAACACAAGCTCAGAATGCTCTACCACAGATTGGGCACAGATAGTCCATGCAAATATTTGCATATCCTATGTCTACTTTGTGCTATCTCAATTCTGCTTTGCTCATAGAGCACAGCACCCTTTCTGATGCGGGCACTCCGTGCTGAGCAACCCTGTGCCTGTGTCTCCCATGCCCCACAATCAAATCCAAAGTTCTTGAGAGAGACCTTGAGAGTGTCCTTGTATCATTTCTTCTGACCACCATGTGATCACCTGCCCCATGTGAGTTCTCCATAAGATAGTAAAGGCAAGATAGGCAAAAATAGGCAAGTGTACATTTTGCATTCGAACAACGTGGCTAGCCCATTGGAGTTGCATTGTCTGAAGCAGAGTTTGAATGCTTGGCAGTTTAAAGGGTTTATCTAGGATTTGAAGGAAGCCAGGAGGTAAAAATGAGAAGGGAGAGAATTTCAGGCCAGACTCAGAAGATAGAATGTCTTATTCAAAGAACAGTAAGTACATCTATGTCATGGGATCAAAGAGTACATGAATTTGAGTAAGATATAATAAGGAAGGTATAGAAAGGCTAGTTTATAAAGAGCTTTGAATGCCAAATAGAATGCCTTTTCATTTTAATATGCATTATTAACATTTCCTCTATCACTTTCTTAAACCAAGAGCAGCAATCCACAGAACAATAAATCAAGTTTTGATTTGTAATGTTTGCTGACATCCAAGAGGTAAATGCTCACATTGAAAATTTGAATATTGGTTCTTCCAAGCTAATCCCAGCTGACTGTGGTGCACTTCTGCTCCTAAAATACCATGTTCCTCAATTTTGTAGACATAAACTGTAGGAATGTGGTATCTGATCAAATCTATCTTTTGTATTTTCCTTATCTTTAGTATCTTTTTTCCTGAGGCCCAGAATGATTCATCAATTTGGTAAGCAGCAAAACAACACCAGTAAAAAACTTTAGTGAGGCTGATATAATTATAACTGACAAGTTTATATAACACTTTACAATTTACAAATCCCTTTAGATACATCATTTTGTTTGATCCTTTGATGCAGCTACTATAGGTTCCATGATTTGTGTTTTAAAATGAGGAAATGTAGGCTCAGAAAGTAAAATAACACCCAACACCCCACCAGCTAGTTGATATCAGGAGCAAAGTTTAGACCCAAGTTACTCCAACATCGATTATATTGCCCCCAAAATGTTCACTGCATGCACTTTGGGGGAGGGGGGGAATTACCCTTCCCACTTTGCCAGTCTTCTTAAACTTTACTCCCCTCCATGACTTAATAATCTAGCCACACTTTCTTATGTGGTATTCCTTATCCACAACATTCCCATCTCCTCTGTCTGCCTTTTCATTCATTTTCATAGTTCATGCTTAGAATTTTTTCCCTCCTAACTTCTGTCTTTTAGAATCCCTGGTAGGCTTCTCTCAGTGATCATAGATCCAAGGCAGACTGAGGGAGGAATCTGTTCCCAGAGGGGAAGGAGTAGTCATAGGCCCTAGACTGTGAACGTGACAAAGGGAAAGTCCAGAAGCAAGAAGAAGCAGTATGACTGAAAAGTCCAGCCAGGGCCAGAGCAAGGTCTCAGCTCTAGCTTCTGGCCCAATCTAAAACCTGATGTGCCACAACCAGAGAAGGAATCTCAGACCAAAAGGAAGTTCAGAATTCTGTTATTCTGAAGCAGCAGAAATTTCCTGCTGGCTATTGGGGGTTGAAAAAGCCATAGTCTTCTGATGCATAGACCAAAACCCACTTCAGGAACTTGTAAAGTTCAGGTCAGGGGAAGCAATAATCAGACTTGCCCCTGATCAGACCACTTTAAGAACACTCATGTCTGGGTTCTCAGCCTGAGCTGTCCCTGAGAGCCTAGGTTAAGTCCTTAAGTACATTTCCTCATTTTAAAACACAAATCATGGAACCTATAGTAGCCGCATCAAAGGATCAAACAAAATGATGTATCTAAAGGGATTTGTAAACAGTTAAGATCTCCAAAAGACTACAATCTTCCCTTCAGAAATATTCAACATATGAACCCACTATGAAGTCCAAAGTCACAAAGTAAACTGGGAGGTTAAGCAGACAAACAAAAAGAATCCCATCATAAAAAAGATACTGTGGTGAGGAGACCCAAGACACAAACCCAGAGGAAGAAAATTATTCTAAAACATCAACAAGTAAAAACTCAAAAAGAAGAAAAAGCTTGGACACAAATTCAAATAGAATTCGAGGAAGAAATGAAGCATGAGTTGGAAAAAACTAATAAAAGAAATGATAGTACTAGAGGAAAACATTGAGAAATAAATGAGAGCTATGGAAGAAAGGGTTTGAAAGGGAATTAACAGCTTGATGCAAGAGGTACAAAACTTTGTTCAAGCAAGAAACTCCCTGAAAATTAGAATAAACCAAACAAAGCCAATGATTCCATGAGACAACAAGAAATATTCAAAGTCAAAAGAATAAAAAGCATAGAAGAAATAATAAGGCATCTCTTGGCAAAAATAATGGACATAGAAATCAGGTCAAGGAGAAAAAAGAGATTAATTGACTACCTAAAAACCATAACCAAAATTAAAAAAGGAACCCAAGGTCATATTTCAAAAAATCCTAAAAAGATCACTTAGAAGTAAAGGACAAAGTAGAAATTGAAAGAATATACTGACACCTCCTGAAAGAAACTCCAAAATGAAATGTCCTAAGAACATTTCAGCCAAAACCAGAGCTTCTTAAAAGAAAAAATACTCCAAATGGACAGAAAGAAAGCATTCATATACCAAGGAGCTATAGTTAGGACCTATGAAAATTATAAACTCTATACTATTTGATTGTGATCTGATGTCATATTATTATAATGCTACCTTAGTTAATATTAGACCTTTGTACCAGTGTGTGGTCTCAATAAAGAAACTCCCCCCATCTGAACTTCACCCAAGTCTGGTATTGATAAGGAACTCAGAGTCCTTTTCCACCAAATCTGAGTCTGATTAGAAATGCCCCTCTTACACTTGGAAACAATTATCTGATCTCAACAAAGCAAATCTGGGTATATAATCTTACCACCTGAACCCCAATTTTGAGTATGTTTCCTTCCCAACATGTCTCCCTCATCTTCCACCTGGGATGAATTTCTTGGATGTGGAGAAAAATCTCTATCTATGATATTGCTGTAATATGTGTATATGTTTTGTTTGCCCTCTTCCTATATCACATAACTAACTGTATCATTTCTCTAAGTTCAAATTTTCTAGAAATCCAAGTATTTGCTTTAACCTGAGCCTTGAGAGGTGAAATAAAACAAGATAACAAAAAAATTTGAGTAGCCGCTACCTTAAAGAAGCAAAGGGCTTGGAATATGATATTCCAGAAGGCAAAACAGTATAGATATACAGATAAGAATAACTTAACCAGCAAAATTGAGTATAATTACACAATGGCATGAATGTGTAAGTATACTCTGAGTGCAAACATATGTAAGTATAATAAAATGAATGTAATCCTATATAAGTATAAATAGAGATGAGAGAGAGAGGGAGAGAGAACAATGAAGATATTTGTTTTGACTATGCATGTGATGGGATTTTGTTTTTCTTTCATTCTAAATTTGGGAGAGAGCAGATTTTGGCTAATTAATTTACTTTTGAAGCAAAAATGATCAATGAAAATTTTGTTTTAGAAAAGTAAATCTTTGGTTTCAGTTCTGAGTTGAATGAATAAAGTTGATTTACTTAAGTTTTCATTTCACAATGTTATTCACTTCAAATTTCTGCTTTTATCTCAGTTACACAATTTATAAAATTATTTTCAGCTTGGGATATATTACCATATATAGTAATAATTTAATTATAATATAATATTATATATAATATATTATATATAATATATTATACATAATGTATATTATATATAATATATAGTATTTAATGTAATA
>JAQQSK010011217.1:0-12361 GCA_028658325.1 Potorous gilbertii | reverse complement strand
TTTCTTTCAACATTCAGTTTAAGAGCCACTTTTTATGTGAAGTCTTTCCTGATTACCACCCCACCCCCAGCTCTTAGAGCCCACCCTACCAAAATGACCTTGTATTTATTTTGTATATATTCCTTATGTATGTAATCATTCATCCATTTATTTATTTATTTGCCTATTTATTTATCTATTTATTTATGTGAATGTCATCTCCCTTGATGAAAAGTGAGATCTCTGAGGACAGGAAGTGTTTCATGTCTATTTTGGTCTTCCCAGTGTCAAACACAGTGACTGACACAGAGTAGGAAATTTATAAATGTGCTTGCTTGCTTATTGATTGATATGTGTTTCATTATCACATCTGCTCTCAATACTTATGTACTCCATTGCTGGTAGAGGTATACCTATGAGAGAGAATATTTCATGTGTGCATGGGGAGAATTTTTATCTCATCATTTTATTTGTTATATTGTTGGATTAAATGTCCTTTACTCAAAGACTAATGTTTTTGCTTATCAAAGATTCAGTCAACTAGTGTGTCCTCTGGCTGACTGGTAAAAAGTAAACCTATTGGTGGGGGCTTGTGAGCTGTAGTTTTGTTTTGTTTTTCCTGGTTTAAGTTACACTTTTTATTGTTGTAAAACTATTCTCATTATTTATTTATTTTGGCATTCATTTAAAATTTTTTTTGAGTTCTTAATTTTTTTCTTTCAATCCTTCTCACACCCACTGAAAGACAAGCAATATGATATCCATTATACATAAGAAATCATGCCAAACATATTGCCATATTAGTCACATTGCAAAAAATAAAAGGAAAAGGAAAATAAAGAAAGTTACAAATTTATAGTGAGCTAAAGTTTTGAGTAGAGGCAGACAGGTGGTTCAGTGCATAGAGCACTGGACCTGGAGTTTAAATTCATCCTCAGACAGCTGTGTGATTTTGGGCCTCTGTTTACCTTAATCCACTGGAAAAGGATTAATACACTCCAGTTCCTTTGCTAAGAAAACTCCATGGATAGTATTGGCATGTTATGGTCCATGGGGGCATGAAGAGTCCAACACAACTGCACAACAACATAGTTTTTAGTACGTACTAATCCATGGAGGACTCAACCTTGGTGCAGATTTTCTGCAGCTCATGTGTGAGAAAAGACAAATGAATGCATGAGTGAAACCTCTATTAAGCACTTACTATGTGCAAATCACTGTGATAAGTGCTATAAGTACAAAAGAAAAGTAAAAGAATCCTTGTTCTCTAGGACCCCCCATCCTAATGGGGGAGAGCATACCTATGGAAGATTTCAGCTACAAGTCAGATGTAACAGTCCTATGACTTTTAGGGTATAGCCACAAAGCAGATGGTAATACCTCCTCTTTAACATAATTTTCTTTTAAAAAATATCACTCTATTATAAAATCATATTGGTTTCTGATGTTGAATCATCTGACAGTGCTAAGGACTTTGGTAGCAATAATCGACTGGATTTTCAGTCACTGTGACTAAGGATTCAGGATTGTAGCAGTGTCAAAAGCAGTTGCCAGGCTGAATCTCCATGGGTGGCTTATTCCCTGCCATTATCCTGAGGTGATGGATTTGGAGAATGGGCTTAAAAAGAATCAGTAAGAAGTCTCCAGGTTGTTGCCACTTCCTGGGTTCTTGAGTTTACCTGACCAACAATAGCATTCAGTCAGGAGTTGGTGCTGGTGGTGGCAAGGAAGGTGGTCTCCTTCTCTTCAATGATTGCTCCCCTCAGTGGTGGCTATAAGACTTGGGCTGGAAGGAGGGATATAGTCTGGACAGGGAGGCAGATTGGTACTATTATCAAGACTCTCGAGTTCAAGGTCCTGGGCTACCTCCCTTGGGTTCCTCGGAGCAATGGTGATAGTTTAAAGGTAAGAGACCAGGGGTAGGTAGGATGGGACCAGACCAGGAAAGGCCTCCTGCAGAAGATGAGAGTTAAGCAAAGTCTAAAAAGAAGAAGCAAGAACATTCTGAACATGAGGATCAGTCAAGGCAAAAAGCCCAGTCAGAAAAGGAGTATCCAGTGCAGGGAACAGCTAGAATGCCAGTGTAGATGATCTCAGAGTGTGAGTGGAAGAAGTAGGAAAAGGACAGGCTTTCCATACCAAAAAGAAGAATTTCTATCTGATCTTTGAAGTATTAGCAAGTCATTGTGGTTGACTGAGTAATGAGGAGTGACTTGGTCAGACCTTTCCTTTAGGAAGATCTCTTTGGCATTTGAGTGAAGGGAATGGCAAGTCTTGAGGCAGGCAGACCCACCAGCAAGTTGGTGTGATTGTCTAGGTAAGAGGTGATTAGGGCCTAAACCAGAGTGGCCTCTGAGTTTGGATAGAGAAGGGGACGCATGTCAGAGATGTTGTGAATACCTGGGACAGAGAAGAGTCAGGAAAACTCAGAGAAGAGACATTATCATGGGAAGAGGTTGACCAACTGTGTTAAATGCAGCAGAGAGCCCAAGAAGGATGAGGATGCAGACAGAGACCCTCAGATTGGACAATTAGAACACTGGCAACTTCAGAGGGAGGTAGTGTCGTGTGAGTGATGAGGTCTAAAGCCAGATTTCAAAGATATGACTATAAAATGGGGGTAATAACACCTACCTCACAGTGTTGTTATGAGGATTAAATAATATTTGTAAATTATTATTATATTTATGATTTAAATCTATGTTATACATAATATAGTATATAAACATTAAATATAATATATTATAATAATATATAAATATTTATGTATAATATAAATATTTATATATTATCATATACTGTTTTATATTTTATATAATATATATTACAATTAACACATTTTTATATTATACTATTTATATATTTATATTATACTATATAAAGTATATAATAAATAAGTTTATTATATAAACTCTTTTTCCTTTCCCCTTTGCTGGATTATCATCCATATTAGATCCTCTAAATGCAGGTGTTTCCCCAAAGCTCTGCCCTGGGTCTTTTTCTTTTACTCTACTGTCTCTGTACTGTCACCAAAAGGTGAACTCATCAGTTCCCATGGGTTTAATCATCTCTCCACAGATGATTCACAGGTCTATATATCCAGCCCCAGTTTCTCCCCTGAATTTCAATCCTGTATTATAACCTGCCTATAAGACATTTCAAACCGGATATCCCAGAGACATCTCAAACTCAACATGGTCAAAACGGAACTCATATTTCCTCCCCATGAATCTGCCTCTCTTCCAAACTTCCCTATTTCTCTTTGCAAAAATTTTTAAATTGTATTTTATTTTTTTCAATTACATGTAAATACAAATTTTAACATTCATTAAAAAAATTTAGGGGTTCTAAATTTTCTCTCTTTCTCTCACCTCCTCTCTCCCTAATATGGTAAGCAGTATAGGTTGTATATGTGTAGTCATGTAAAACGTATTTACATATTAGTCATGTTGTGAAAGAAGAAACAGATAAAAAAATCCACGAGAAAATTGTAAAGCTTCGATCTTCATTCAGACCAGAGATGGATAGCATTTTTCATCATGAGTCCTTTGGATCATTGTATTTCCAAGGAAAGCTAAGTCATTCACTGTTGATTATTGTACAAGATTGTAACTTTGAGGGAATAAGTTATTTTGTTTATTATAAGTAACCAAATTAACTATAAGGGACATATGAAAAAAGATGCTATCTCCATGCAGAGAAAGAACTGATAAATAGAAGTATGTATAGAATAATTTTACATATACATATCTATTTGTGTGTAATGGTAGCCATCTATACGGTAGGAGGGAGGAGGGGAGAAGAAAAAGAAAAATTTACATGATAATTTATGTTGTATATTTGAAAGGAATAGCAAACTGCGCATAGTAGATTTGTGGTTTCTAGTACCATCATCTTTTTATTATACTATGTTATGGAAATTCCTATTTTATTTCACAAATTAAAAATAAAATAAAAAAACCCCAAGATGACTGTTACTATGTACAATATTCTTCTAGTTCTGTTCACTTCACTTTGCATCAATTCTTGTAAGTCTTTCCAGGTTTTTCTGAAATCCACCTGCTCATCATTTATCATAGCACAATAATAGTATTCTATCACAATCACATAGCACAACTTGCTCAGCTTTTTCCAAATTGATGAACATCCCCTCAATTTCCAATTCTTTGCTACCACAAAAAGAGTAAATATTGTTTTACAAATAGGTCCTTTTCCCTCTTAAATTTTTTTTCAGATTTTTTATTTCTTGTGATATATACCCAGTAGTGGTATTGCTGGGTCAAAGGGTATGCACATTTTTATAGCCCTTTGAACGAAGTTCCAAATTGTTCTCCAGAATGGTTGGACCAGTTCACAACTCTACCAACAGTGCATTAGTGTACCACATCCTTACCAACATTTGTCATTTTCCTTTTCTGTAATGTTAGCCAATCTAATAGGTGTGAGATGGTACTTTAGAGTTGTTTTAATTTGAATTTTTCTAATCAATAATGATTTAGAGAAATGAGAGCGATATAAGAAAATTATGAAAAGAGAGACAATAGTTTGATAAAAGAGGCACAAAAAATACTAAAGAAAATAACACCTTAAAAAAAAAACAGAATTGTTAAAAGAGGCACAAAAATCCACTGAAAAGAACTCTTAAAAAATTCACTGAAGAAAAGAACTCCTTAAAAAGTTTAACTGGTCAAATGGGAAAGGAAAAGTCACTGAAAAAAATTACTCCTTAAAAATTAGAGATGGGTAAGTGGAAGCTAATGACTCCACAAGACATCCAGAAACAAGAAAACAAAGTCAAAATAATGAAAAAATTGAAGAAAATGTGAACTATCTCATTGGAAAAACAACCGACTTGGAAAATAGATCCAGGAAAGAAAATTGAAGAATTATTGGTCTACCTGAAAGTCATAATTTTTTAAAAAAAGAACCTAGACATCATATTTTTAAAAAGTTGTCAAGGAAAACTGCCCTGATATCCTAGAACCAGAGGGTAAACCAGAAATTGAAAGAATTCACTCATCACCTGAAAGAGATCTCAAAATCAAAACTCCTAGAATATTATAGTCAAGTTCCAGAATTGTTGAGTCAAAAAGAAAACTTTGCAAAGAGCCAGAAAGAAGGCATTCAAATACCATGGAACCACAGTCAGGATAACATTAGATTTAGCAGCTTCTACATAAAGGATTAGAGGGCTTGGAATATGATATTCTGGAGAGCAAAGAAATTGGAATTATAACCAAGAATCACCTACCTAGCAAAGCTGAGTATAATACTTCACAGGAAAAAAAATGTGTATTCAATGAAATAAAGAACTTTCAGGCATTCTTGATGAAAAAACCAGAGCTGAATAGAAAATTTGACTTTGAAAGACAAAACTCAAGAGAAGCATAAAAAGATAAACGAAAGAGAAATCATAAGGGATTTAATAACGTAAAGTTGTCCCATTCCAACTTGTAACTCTTAAGAACTTTATTAAGACAGTTGAAGGAATATAGATAGAAGTTTCAGATGATATATAAAGAAATAAAATTAAGAATAGAAAGAGGGATGCACCAGGAAAAGGGGGAAGGAAGAGACAGAATGGGGTCCATTATCTCATAAAAGAAGTGTGAAAGGAAGAACTTTTACAGTGGAAGGAAAAATTGGAGGGGGGTAACACAAACTTTATTCTCATCAGAATTGACTCAAAGAGGGCATAACATGCACACTCAGGTATAGAAATCTTATCTTACTCTACAGTGGAGTAGGAGGGGTGGGGTGATAGAAGGGAGAGCAGATTGGAAGAAGGTGGTATTCAGAAACAAAACAAACTTTTGAGAAGGGACAGGGAAAAAGGAGAAAGAAAAGAATGCTAAATGGGTGAAAATGGGATGTAGGTAAATCCACAATAATCATAGCTATGAATATGAATGGAATGAACTTACCCATAAAACAGAAGCAGATAGCAGAGTGGATTTAGAAACCAGAATCTGACAATGTTGTTTACAAGAAATACTCTTGAAACACAGTGACACACACAGAGTAAAAAGGGCTGAAGCAGAATCTATTATGCTTCAACAGAAGTAAAAAGAAGGAAAAAAAGCAGGGGTACCAAACATAAGCTCAAGGAAAGTCAAAGAAAAAATAGATTTAATTGAAAGAGATAAACAGGGAAACTACATTTTATTAATAGACAATGAAGTAATATCAATACTAAACACACATGCACCAAATGGTATAGCATCCAAATTCTTAAAGAAAAAGTTAAATGAGTTATAAGAGGAAATAGTAAAACTACACTGGTGGAGGACCTCCATTTTTCCCTTTCAGAAATAGATAAATCTTACCAAAAAATAAACAAGAAAAAAGTTAAGGAGAAAAGTTAGATATGATAGATTTTGTGAGAAAATTGAATGGGAATAGAAAGAACTTCACTTTTTTGCAGTGGTTTACGGCACCTACACAAAAACTGACCCTATATTGGGGCATAAAAACTTCACAACCAAAATTCAGATAAAAAAAATAGCAAATGCATTTTTTTTAGACATCATGCAATAAAAATTGCATCCAATAAAGAACTATGGAAACATTGTTAATATGTTAATATGTGTAATAATAATAATCCATCCTCACAAACAAGTAGGTACATATACAAAAATATTTATATCAATTCTTCTTGTGGTAGCAAAGAACTGGAAATCGAGGGGATGCTCATCAGTTGAGGAATGACTGAAAAAATTGTGGAATACGAATGTAATGGAATGCTATTGTTCTATAAGAAATGATGAGCCAGTAGATTGTAGAAAAACCTGGAAAGACTTACATGAACTGATGCTGAGTGAAGTGAGGAGAACCAGGAGAACACCGTACATAGTAACAGCAACATTGTATGATGACCAACTTTCATAGACTTAGCTCCTCTCAGCAATACAAGGCTCTAAGACAATTCCAAAAGACTCATGATGGAAAATGCTATCCACATCCAGAGAAAGAACTATGGAGTCTGAATACAGATTTTCTCTCCCTTTTTTCTTTCTCCTGGTTTTTCCCTTTTGTTCTGATTCTTCTTTCACAACATGACTAATGTGTAAATATATTTAAAGTGATCATGAAGATTGCATGTTGTTAGAGAGGGGGGAGGGAGAAAAAAATTGGAACTCAAAATCTTATAAAAACGAATGTTAAAAAAATGTAAATTAAAAAAAAATGAGTGGGACAAATTATTAAAGGGAACAACAATAATGAGACAACATACCAAAATTTATAGGATGCAAGCAAAGCAGTACTTGAGGGAAAATTTATATCTCTAAACCCTTGCATCAATAAAACAGAGAAAGAACAGATCAATAAACGGGGTATGCAACAAAAAAAAAACTAGAAAAAGAAACAATTAAACATCAAATTGGAAATCAAAGGAGCGATTAATAAAAGTGAAACAAAGAAAACCATTGGACTAATAAATAAAACTAAGCGCTGGTTTTGTGAAAAAGAAAACCCAATAAAGTAGATAAATCATTAATTAAATGTTATTGTTTAAAAAAGAAAGAGGAAAACAAAATTACCAGTATCAAAAATAAAAAGAGTGAATTCACAACCAAATGAAGAGGAAATTAAAGCAATTTTTAGAAGCTATTTTGCCCAATTATATGCCAATAAATCTGACTATGTAAATGCATAAATGGATCTAAGTCTAAATGGATAAATACTTACAAAAACATAAATTGTCCAGATTAACAGAAGAAATAGAACACTAGACATTAATTAGAAAAAGAAGTTGAACGAACTACAAATGAGCTTCCTAAAAAAAAAAAAATCCTCAGGATTAGAAGGATTCATAAGTGAATTCTACCAAACATTTAAAGAGCAATAAACTTCAATACTATATAAGCTATTTGGAAAAATAGGCAAAGAAAAAATCCTAAAAATTCCTTTTATGACATAAATATGATGCTGATCCCTAAACCAGAAACAGCAAAAATAGAAGGAAAACTATAGACTAATTTCCCTAATGAATATTGATGTAAAAATTTTAAATAAAACACTAGCAAGGTTATTACAGCAATATATCACAAAGATCATATGACATGACCAGGTGAGATTTATACCAGGAATGCAGAGCTGGTTTGATATTAGTTAAACTATCAATATAATTGATTCTACCAATAACAAAAATAATAAAAATTATATGATTGTTTCAATAAATGCAGAAAAAGTTTTTGACAAAATACATCACTCATTCCTATTAAAAACAACCCAACACTGGAAAGCATAGGAATAGATGGAACTTTCCTTAAAATGACAAGCAGTATATCTAAAACCATCAGCAAGTGTTTTCTGTAATAGGGATAAGTTAGAAGGAAGAACAGGAGTGAAGCAAGGATGCCTAGTAACACCATTATTATTCAATATTGTATTAGAAATGCCACCTATAACAATAAAAAGAAAAACAAATGAAAGGAATTGGAATAGGCAAAGAGGAAACAAAATGATCACTCTTTGCAGATGATATGATGCTATACTTAGAGAATCCTAGAGAATCAACTAAAAAACTAATCAAAATAATTAACGACTTCAACAAAGTTGCAGAAAGCAAAATAAGCCCATAGAAATCATCAACATTTCTATATATTACCAGTGAAGTCCAGCAGGAAGAGACAGAAAGAGAAATTCCATTTAAAATAACTATAGGCAATATAAAATACTTGGGAGTCTACCTTCCAGGATAAACACAGGAACTATATGAACATAATTACAAAGCACTTTTCACTTACATGATAAAATATATAATTTTATATGTAATCACTTATATAATAGAATATAATAAAATAAGGTCAGATTTAAACAACTGGAGAAATGTTCATGGCTCATGAGTAGGCTGAACCAATTTAACAAAAATTATAATCTACCTAAATTAATTTGCTTGTTTGTTGCCATATCAAACTAACAAAATTATTTTATGGAGCTAGAAAAAAATAACAAAATTCATCTGGAAAAACAAAAAATCAAAAATATTAAGAAAATCAATTTTTTAAAACGTGAAGGAAGATCATATCTTAGTGTAGTAATCATCAAAACAACCTGGTACTGGCTAAGAAATAAGAGTGGTAGATCCGTGAAATAGATCAGATACACAATATATGGTAATGAATGACCATTGTAATCTACGGTTTGATAACCACAAGGATCCAAGCTTTTGGGACAAGAACTCACTATCTGACAAAAACTCCTGGGAAAACTGGAAAGGCAATTTGGCCGAAACTAGGTATAAACCAACATCTCACCAAGAAAAGGTCAACATAGGTACAAGATTTAGACATAAAGGATGATGATATAAACAAATTAGGGGAGCATGGAATAGTTTTGCTATCATCTTTCGATAAGGAAAGAATTTATGACAAAACCAGAGACAGAGAATATTTCACGAAGCAAAATGAATACTTTTGATTACATTAAATTAAAAAAGGTTTTTCACAAACAAATCCAATGCAGCCAAGATTAGAAGGAAAGCAAATTTTTTATAACAAGTTTCTATGATAAAGGCCTCATTTCTCACCTATACAGAACTGAGTCAAATCATAAGAATATGAGTCACTCCCCAATTGACAAAGTGTCAAAAGATATGAGTGAACAAGTAGCCTTCAGAAAAAGAAATCAAAGCTATCTATAGTCATATAGGAATGTTCTAAATCACTATTGATTAGAGAAATGCAAATTCAACCAACTCTGAAGTACAATCTCATGTCTATCAGATTGGTTAATATGACAGAAAAGGAAAACGACAAATGTTGGAGGGGATATGGAAAAATTGGAACATTAATTCACTGTTGGTAGAGTCGTAAACTGGTCCAACCATTTTGGAGAGAAATTTGAAACTACCCTTAATGTGTGCATATCTTTGACTCAGCAATGCTACTACTAGGTCTGTATCCCAAAGAGATTTGAAAAAATGAAAGAAAGGAAAAGAAAAAGGTAAAAGGACCTATATGTACAAAAATATTTATAGTAGTTCTTTGGGTGGTGGCAAAGAATTGGAAATTGAGGGGATGCCCGCCAACTGGAGAATTTTTGAATAAGTTGTGATATATGATTGAGATGGAATACTATTGTGCTATAAGAAATGACAAACCAGGAATATATGAACTGATCCAAGAGAAGCGAGCGGAACGAGAACTTTGTACGCAGCAATGGTAACCTTGTACAACGGTAACCTTGTACAATAGTCACCTGTGAATGACTTAGCTACTGTCAGAAACAGAAGGATCCAAAACAATTTTCAAGGACTTATGATGAAAAATGCTATATATCTCCAGTGAAAGAACTGAGTCTGAATGCAGATTGAAACATACTTTTTTTAAAACTTTATTTTTCTTGTGTGGTTTTATTTTGTCTGTTTTCTTTTGCAACATGGCTAATACGGAAATATGTTTTGCATATCTGTACATGTATAATGCATATCAAATTACCTGCTTTCTCAAGCTGGGGGGTAGAAATTGCAGGGAGAGAGTAATTGGAATTCAAAATTTTAAAAAACAAATGTTAAGAAGTGTATTTACATGTAATTGGAAAAAAATGAAATATAAAAAATTTAAATTAAAATAAATTATCCCAAAGAGAAAATTTTGTTTGAAATCATGAACATCCAAAAAGAGTGTTTTTAAATTAAATAAATGTAGTAACAAAAGTATCCTGTCTAATCTCTTGAAATTCCTTTTGCTTTTTCTGTGTATGTTTAAATGTTTTGTCTCCGCCTGCCCCTCTCTTGCATTTCTATAACTACCCACTAATCCCCTCCTCTCTGGTACAAGTGGTTGGTGATGAACAACTGTGAGTATGGAATTGGCCCCCACTACACAAATCTTCTTGAGTTTCTCCAGGTCCTCCATATAAATCACTGTTTTTATGGTATAAAAATATTTCGTTACATTCTTCAATCACAATTTGTGCAGCTATTCTACTACTGATGGGTAGTCTTATTTTCAACTTTTTTTGTTACTATGAATATTTTTATATAAACATTTTTGGTCCTTTTTTCTGACTTTACCCTTTTTGGGATACAGGCCTAGCAGTAGTTGTAGTAGTAGTAGTATCACTGGTGGAAAAGTATGTATAGCTTAGGGACTTTGGGGGTATAGTTCCAAATTGCTTTTCAGAATGACTGAACCCACTCATAACTTCACCTACAATGCATTAGTGTGCCTGTCCTACAGCAGCCCCTCCATCAATTGCCATCTTCTATTTTTCTTTGCCAGTCTGATAGGTGTGAGGTGCGACTTCAGTGTTATTATAATTTATATTTACTTATTAGTGATTTGGAACATTCTTTTATGTAGTCATTTGAAAACTGACAAAACAAAAAATTGACTACTGGGGAACAGTTCCTCTTCTTCTATTGTATCAATTCTCTCTATTTCTTAGGTGTTGGACTTTTGTCAGAAATATTTGCTATACAGATTCCCCTTCCCCCCAGTTAACAGCTACTCCAGAGGTTCCCAAACTTATTTGGCCTACAAATTTTCAAAAAAAATTTCTCAGCACCTTCCTGAGAATTTACTTTAGCCTTTTAACTTTTTTTTTGAAATTTGCATCACTTCAAAAACATATAAATTTAATAATGTATTGTAAACTTGTGGGGTTTTTTCCTGCATTGAAATTTTGATGATGCAATATTGTATCATGTAACCATTGTAAACAAGTCATATTCCTGTGCATTCATGCTGGATTTCCCAACAGTGCGAAGCCTGCTCCCCTACCAACACCTGCTTCCTAAGATCTGTTAGTGGACTTATCTGATAAGTTTTAACTTGCATTTTGTGTTTACTTGGAAAGTAATGTAATCACTAAGACTTGAACTCTGTTACACGACAGATAAAGCATGGACGAAAAGTTTTTCAAAAGTTTCTTCTCTTTCCTTAGGTTTCCACGGCCCCCTTATTTTTATTCTAGCCCCTCATTGCACCCCCCAACCTTTGGACTCTAGAGCCCAGAGTTCAAGTGTCAGAGCTCTGCCCCAACCTTTATTACCTTGGCATTCAAGGCAACAAGGATTTATTAAGCTCCTACTATGTGCCAGGGCACAGTGCAAGGGGCAGTCCTGACCTCAAGCATCGAGAGACTGTAGGGGAACTAGGTACAAATGAGGCATTTCTGGGTTAGACTGGAGGTCGTGCCAGGGAGAGGGAGGGCCAGGCGGGCTTCTGGCAGAAGGTGGCATTTTGAAGGCAGCCAGGACAGCAAGGAGGTGAGAAGGCAGAAGCCGTGCCAGGGCCAGATCGAGGGGTCATCCCTGGGCAGGGCAGGGCTCCGCACAGCTCTCTGTGACTCAAGGCACGTGCATGTTGCAAACATACAAACGTGGAATGGATACTGTTGACCCGGGGCTTTAACGCTCTCCGTGCACAAACAC
>JAQQSK010011216.1:0-12361 GCA_028658325.1 Potorous gilbertii | reverse complement strand
CAAATGGGGAGAAAATTTTGGAACCCAAAATTTTGTGAAAATGAATGTAAAAAGTTAAATAAATAAATTTATATTAAAAACTACTTTGCAACCCTTTCAAGTCCTACATAAATGCCAGCTCTTATCATTTGTTATGAGAAATCAGCTACAAATTAGAATTTTTAAGACAAGAGCCCTAGCACTTCAAAAAGCAACATACACATGAAAACAGGCCTGCATCATAAGTGAGCAGGGAGAGAATTCAGTGAGAAATATATCACCTCTTGACATGATGAAGGATGAGGTAACGTAAGAATCCATTATTCTTTTAACTATTAAAGTCCTAGCTATGTGTCAAGAGACCTGGCCTCTATTTGCTGCTTTCTACTTGTATAAAGACCTTACACATATCATTTCATTTTTCTGGGTCTCCTTCACCTGTAAAGTGGGGGCAATAATGCTGCCCATTCATTTCCTCCACCACAATGTTATGAGATTGTTTGGAAAGTACTTTCGTCTCCTTGGCAGAAAGGCATTGTAGATGTATACCTATTATAGCTTTTTGCAAGGGAAAGAAAAATATCTCAGAGAAGACTTTGCCTACTGGTTTGATGATGCAGTAATTTCTGAGATGCACAAGCATCTATATGTGGGATGCAATTTAGGGAATTGTTTATAAAGCTGTGCTCGTCATTTCTTTATAGTTGCATTTTTCCCCTTGCTCATTTGTTGTTTTTTTAATTCTGGTACTAAGAAACCTCTCAAATTCTGCTTGTTAGCTGGAGTGTCGGTTTCCATGGTTCATTATTTACTGTGGCTGGCAACATGCTTTATAAAATGCAAAGGCTTCAATGGAGAACTAAGACAGAGACTGTTTTCCAAAAGCAGAGATAATCCTCAAAATAAGAGGAAAATTAACTCTGATCCGACTAGATAAAACAGAGAGGGCAACTGTCTGAATGTGGCATTTTCAGGAAAGGGTCAACCATCCAAGTGAGAAACGTCCCCTCTCTGAAGTACAGTCCCCAAGCCATCAGTCTTGTAAATAGTATTTGAGAAAGGTAATGAATATCTAGCAATACCTGAATGCAAATGTAATTTCAAACCTATAAAGCTAGCAATAAATAAAAGGGGTGAGTGATTCCTGTAGTTTACATTAACAGAAAGTTCACTGGGAAGGAGGGAAAAGCCAGAGTTCTTCAGATCTCTTAGCCCAAGCTGAGCCTTACTTTCTCCTGCTTCCTACAGGAAGCCCATCCTGACCTCTCTCCTTCTAGTTGGAAATTACTTTGCAACTTAATTTTCTATGTACACATTGTTTTCTCCCAATAGAATACAAGCTCCTTGAGAGTAAGGACTTCTTTTATTTTAGTCTTTGTAGCCCCAACAACTAACAATAACTGGAGTTGAATAAATTCTTGCTGGATTCAATTGAATAGAAATGAATAAGAAGTATAGTTTTCAGACTGAACCTTCCCCAAGAAATAAGAGAAAATCCCAACCCAAATGATGGCCAATATATGACTTCTATAACCAAAGTAGCATTTGGTAATGGGGGAGGATTGTGATTAGTTTCTATATGCACCTTCTTCTTGGGTCATTTCCTCTGACTGAGTTTTTAATTCAACATTATAACCTTAAGCATAGTGGTTCCTCAAATGGGGGATTTTTTTTTATTATTATACTAATTCATTAGATGTCTATTGCTATAGTAGCTGGGGGATTTCCTTAAGCATTTCTGTAACACCTAGGCTGATTACCCACCAGCACAGGAAACCTAATCTGCCCTTTTCTGCCTCTAGCAACTTTTGTTCTATGAAAGGCCTAGACTGTCCATGTGGACTGGGTTTAAATGGATTAACCAGGTGGTGTCCTGAAAGCTCCTCCTTCCCAGACTGATAGGTACTATGAATAGATGTGACATTAAAAATAAATTCTTAATCAGGTCCATGGTTAAGACAGGTGTCATGACTAGTTACATACAGCAGCCCTCAATAAATGCTTGGTGAGACATGTAGCAGGTCCCACGTGGGATACAAATGGGGAAGGAAGCCAGGATTACTCACTGAGGCAAGCAGCCTTGGGCTGAACATGGGGAGGTCACAGGTGGAAACTGTTGCTGGGCAGATGGTGGAATAGACAGTTGTATGGCTGATAGACAGAAACTGGAAAGGAAAAACCAAGAGCTCATTGAAGTGTAAAGGGGCAGGCCTTAGATACAAACCAAATTTTCCATGCCTTAGGAAGGGTTTGATGATTAAATAGCTTAACTGTGTATGAAGGAACTAGCCAAGAAATGAACTTACTTCTTGGGTAGGCTGTATTCCCACCTTTGTCTCTAGTCACTCATCTGCATAAGACCCCAAAGGAGTCTGAGCAGCAGCACAACTGCCTGAACGGAGACTGATCTCCACAAGCCAAGGTAAAGTACCTTAAAGAGAGAATTGGCTTTGAACCAGAAAGAACTGTCCAATAAGAGAAGCTAGACCTTTCCTACTTCTCACCTAGAGTTCACATACCTCAGAGATCTGGCTTTGAGACTGAGTCAAAGGGAAAAGTCCTATACTAAGGGTTTTCGCTCCAGTTGAACGGAGAACTGTAACACTGTAGCTTAGGAGAGCACAGTAGCATCCAACTGGGCCAATGGCAGAATATGGGGAAAGATTGTAGTTACTATGGAAAACTGAGCCTAGGGAGGGAACATTTCTCCCTTGGATGGTTAAACCTGTATTAGAAACGCCACCTTCAGCAGAGGGGCCTGCCTGGCGCAGCCTGGTAGCAGCAGCTACCTAGAAGCTGAAAGATTAGCCCCACCCCAGCCCAGTGATTTGGTCTGGCTCAGCAAAGCATATAGAAGTGGGGAACTTGTGGCCTTCAGGCCACATTTGAGGACCTAGAGGGCCACATGCGACCTCAAGGATGCAGGTTTCCCACACCTAGGAGGTGCCATGCCCTTTGAGGAGCAGGTTCATGGTACCATATATTCATGGCCTATCTCTGACATATAGTGGCTATGTGACCTTGGGCAAATCACAGCTCCTTAAGAGTTAAGTTCCCCAGAAGGAGCAGATCTCCATTGTTAGAGAGTATTTCTTCAACTGGGTGCTGCCAACTCAGATTCAGATCTTGTCTCTACATATTTTTATGCCAAGAATGATTCCACTCTCCATGCTATGGATGCAGGCATTTATTTTGTCATGCATCAGATTGCACATGTTACAATAAAAGCTCAAAACCTCTAACAAACAGGGGGCACAATCTTCATATTCAGAAGGGTACGATTGTCAAGTCTGCTTCGGGCCCATAAGTCTTGGTATTAGAAACCTTATGAGGGACTCCCATTCTTTGAGAAGGAACTTGATCTTTTAGCCCAAGCATCCTCCACACCTGATTAAGGAGGAAGTGATACCTTTTCAGAGTGGGTCAACTCTGTCACAGAGCATATAGAGTAATTTTCCTGTTAGTCTCTTAGGGTATGTGAGTCAGGGAGGGCTGTAACAAGGTTTTTACTCAGGACCCTGATACCATCCTCTCCTCCAGGTGACTACAAGCATGTAATGGTAGCTGTGAGGTGCAAAAAGAATCTAGAGTTTAGAGCACCTGGGTTGGAATCCTAGGTCTTCCTCTCTAACCTTCTTGGGCAAATCATTTGTCCTCTCTGGGCCTCCTCAGTTTCCTCATTTGTGAAATAAGGTGGTTGGATTAGATGATCCTCAGAGTCCCTTTAAGATCTAAATCTATTTCCATATGGGTGGAGCCCTGTTGTCTGCACATTCAAAATATGTCCTTAGGGTGATAGGACAGATTCTCAGAACAAACAATAGCAAATATCTGTTAAAGATATCTCAGCAAAGTCCTCCCATCACTAATTTAGACCTTATTATTGACTCCTCAATCACATGGAACCATACCAAATACTGGTATCAACACTTAGGGCAAGGACTTAGAGACATACACGTACACTCCCCTTGCTGCTTCTATATGTTAGTACAATTAGCAAAAGACAAAAAGATCACCCAAGATAGTGAAGCTTCTTGCCACAGCAGCGGCTCCAAGGTTCTCGAGTCTTGCTCTTAGTTTATGCTCAATTCAACCTTCCTATAACCATAGAATCATACATTTAAAGCTAGGAAGAACCTTAGTCATCACTTGGAAAAGCTAAGCTAAGAGACTGTCACAAGTGGCAAAGTCCTGTGACCCTAAATCCATCCCTCTTTCCTTGCTCCCCAAAGTTGTTGCACATGGCCCCAAAGCCAGCTAGCCGATTCAAAACGTTTGTCACCAGTAACAATCATTTTCCTCTTTAAATATATCCAGTTATGCCACCCCCGCTTGCTGCAGCTCCAAGGGGACAGGAATTCAGTGACTTTAGTGCTGTCCACTCTACCAGTGCTGAGCCACACCAGCCCAGCTCAGATTGCTCTGAGAGCAATGCTAACATGTAATTTAGTGAGGATACCAGGAATAGAAGGCATTTGTTATCCAAGGGGCTTAGATGTAGACAGCTAAGTCTCAGCTCCAAACTCCTAGGCCATGTTCCTTCTTGTCCATGAGCCATTGGGGTTACTTCCACCAGTCAGCAGTTTAGGATGGGCCACACTTCAGATTTCACTGATATGGGAGAGGGTATACTGTGGGGGAAATAAGGTGTTGAAGTGGGGAGAGTAGAGAAAGGAGTGGTAGAATATGAGATTTATCTTGTCTAAGGAACTTGTCCAGTGAGCAATTGAGGGACCTAGAGAGTGAAGTAGACTTTCTGACAAAGTCTCAAAACTAAGGGTCAGCAAACTGGCCCAAACCTAAATCTTGCTCCCTGCATGCTTTTGTGCTGCCTGTGAACAAAGAATGGTGTTTATGTTTTTAAATAGAGTTTTATTGTATTTAATGATGGGAAAACCATTCTCAGGTCTGAGGCTATAAGAAATCTGATGGGATAGATTTGATCCAAGAGCAGTACTTTTCTGACCTTCTCCTCCCAGATGGAGGTGATCTAGGTCGGGAATCTTCGGATGAGAAAACAATACCTTATTGTCCTTAATTGCAATTCTTATCCTTTAGGACAGAGAGAAAGGGGTCATGAGAATCATGCCTTGAAAGCTAAAAGGCAGCTCAGAGGCCATATATATATAAAACCCCCTCATTTTATAGATGAGGAAAGTGAGGCTAGGGGAGATTAAATGATTTGCCCAGGGTCAAACATGTGCTAAAGGCCAAAAGAAGGATCTGACTCTAGGTCCTCTGACTCCAGAGTCAGTGTCTTTCCACTGCTGGTTGCCATCTAAGAAAATAGTAAAACCAATTCATAGGTCAGTGAACTAGGAATTTTTCAAAAGGCTGAAACACTGACATGCAAAACAATGGCATCTGTAGATTACAAATGCACCTACATATTCAACATTACAGATTAGCTGAGCTAGTCAAAGGCAGTAGCCACAACCTACATGACCATGGCACTAGGAAAAAACCAGTGTGTCTCACTGGTATGTGGGTTTGTGAGTCATGCCTGAGTCTTCAGCTTTAACTATTGGTATGGGATCTTGACTGGGTCCCCTGAGGAACATGGCCCCCTGGTGATGCTCAAGAGGGAGTATGTCTGTCTGTTTGCATTGTCAAGCTAGGCAACCCAACTGTTAGGTTAGCTTCAGTGGGATTAACTACAGTAGAACAGCTTGCTAATAGACTAGTTTTAATTGTTAGGAAGTTTTTTCCTTACCTGACATTGAAATTTGCCCTCTGTAAACTACTATGATTGTTCTGAGTTTTGCTCTCTGGAGCTAAAAATAAGTGCCATTCATTTTTTCCCCTTTTTTTCCTCTCTTCTTTTTTTCCCTATCCTCTCTCCCTCTTTCCTTCCTTCTTCCTCCTTCCTTTCTTCCCTTTTTCCTTTCTTCTATCCTTTTATTCCTTCCCTTCCTTCACTTTTTTATTCTTTTTTGAAATAATTTATTTTTAAATTTTAAAATATAATTTTATTTTTAACTCCGAATTCTTTCTCTCTCACATCTCTTTTTCTGCATTGAGAAAGCAAGAAAAACATTACAAACCCATGTAATCAACAAAAACAAAACCCTTCATTAGCCATGTCCAAAAAAAATCTGCCTCAAGCTACACTTTGAATCCATCACCTCCCTAACCAAGAATGGCTAGCATGTTTCATTATAAGTCACCTGGATAATTGGAGGTTATGTCTATCAGAGCTCCTAAATCTTCCAGGATGGACTGTCCTTAAAATGTTGTTATTGTATCAGTTGTTCTGCTAGCTTTGTTTATTTTACTTTGTATCAGGTCATACAAGTCCTCTCAGGTCCCACTCATTTTCCATGTATGTCTTCAGACACTTGAAGTCCTCTCTTCTCTTCTTAGATTAAGGGATGATATGACTGCCCTTCTCCAGAGGAGAAAATGCTAGACTTGAGTCAGGAAGTCCAGGAAAACCCAGTTCCAATCTCAGCTCTGACACTTAACAGCTTCATGACCTAATGAGCAAACCATTAGGTCACTCTCAGCCTCAGGCTTCTCTGGTAAAATTGGGATTTAGTGTTGGTAGCTTCACTGCTTCCTTATATGATTGGGTTATTTATTTTGAGCTCTGAGAACATCAAACAAAATGAGCATCTCTACATACAAAGTGAAATAGAAGAGGACAGTGTGTGAAACCACAACTGTCTATTACATTCAGTTTGCTTTTCCCTTCAGGCATATGGTAATATTCAGCAAGTAACTTTCAAAGCTATCCTACTTGTTTGTGTTTCTTTCGGCTTTCCTTCCCGGAAGGGGTATTGTGACATGCCAATGAGACAATGTACGTAGAGACACTTTGAAGACTTTAGAGCTCTATATCAATGCTAGTTATCATTGTCATGGTCACTCTTTTCTATAAATTCTTTTCCTCATTCTTTGTACAACGCAGTGACAACAGTTGGTAGGTAGTTGGAGGCAGGTGTCAAAGAAGATGTTCAATCCTTCCTAATCTACAGGATGGATTCTTAACCTTTTTTTATGTCATGAATCCTTTTGGAAGTCTCATGAAACTTATGAACCTGTTCTCACAATATACATAAGATAAAATATATAGGATTACTAAGGAAACCAATTATAATGAAAATAGTTATCAATTAAAAAAAAACAAATTTACAGACACCAGATGAAGATTCACTGCCCTGTGGTGTAGAGCTGATTTGTGTCAGTAATTCTGAAGCAATTGACAGGGCTTTGGGGAAAGAACACTCTATTGGAGCAGCAATACAAAGCTAGGATAACTCAGCATAGGGCAGGTTGTAAAAAACAAGGCGGGAATGCCATTCAGTGCTAAGAGTAGACAGTCTGTTTCTCACAGAGTCTACCCACAAAGCATCCCTTAATGTCAGAGGCATTCTCCCCCACCCGTTCTTTACCCAGTTGTGTCTTTGCCAGGCTGGAGGCAAGGTTACTACACCAAAGCAGACATAACGAACTGTACTGGGGAAAAGGTCATCAAGTGTGCCAAATGTATTGTCAACAGACCAGGTGAGAGCCAAAGAAACTGACAGTTGAATAAGGGCCAGGTTCAGTTCAGAGGTCACAGCTCCCCACAGGCTTCCCAAACACAGGCTTGCCATTTCTTATCCCCTTATATTGGGGTAATTCATTGCTCTCCAGACAGGTCTGCCTTTTCTGGGATGGCTGGAGTGCTGGAATATGATGGGATGAAGGGTGGTGAATGGGCCAGTCTTAAAGGGAATGAGACCAGTGAGAAGGGCTTGATTAGACCAAGATTGTAGCTTCCTTCCCTCCTCCTGGAATCCCCTGAATCTCATATTTGAAGCAGAATTGTATCTTCAGGGCAAATAGGGGCTCTGTGTGTGTCCCTTATTGCCAAAGAAGACCATGCCATCAGAGAAATAATGACATGATTTGCACTTGACTTTGTTTTTGAGTGAGGGAGGGTTGTGCAGGTCACCAGCCTCACTTCTCCTCCAGAGTCATCTGAATGCAGTGACCAGATATTCATCAGGATGACTGGAGATGTCCCAGGATGAGGCAATTGGGGTTAAATGACTTGCCCAAGGTCACACAGCTAATGAGGGTCAAGTGTCTGAGGTGAGATTTGAACTCAGGTTCCTAGCTGCAATTGGGGTTCTATTCAGACCCAGATAGATAAAACCTCTCTTGAGTCCTATTGAGTTTTATGAAACAACACAATACAATAAATAAAATACAGCACAAAACAATATAATGCAACACAACACAATACAATGTGTACTTAATTGAGCACTTGCTATCTGCAAGACATGGAGGTTACAAAAACAATATGGAAAAGCTATCTCTGCCCTCAAGAAGCTAACACTCTGGGGAGGAGTCCAGGATGGACAACATTTAAAGAGATGAACACTGGAAGGAAAAAGCCCTAATGATTATGGGAGTCAGGAAAGGCAGAGGAAGGAGAAGTGTTCAGGGAGTGGCCTCTCCTGGCAGGAAAGACAATCTGAGCCAAGGTACAGAGTCAAGGGAGGGAATGCCAAATTCAGGGTTCAGCAAATAAGCTGGTTTGGCTGGAATGTTGAGTTGGCAAAGGGGAATAAAGTAAAATAAACCCAGAAAGGGAGGTTGGAATTAGATTTGTGAAGGGCTTTCAAAGCCAAACAGAGGAGTCTGTATTTATCCTGGAGGCTATAGGGAGTCAATGGAACTTTTTGAGCAAGGGAGTGTTTGTGCTTTTAGGAAGATTATTTTGGCAACTGTGGAGTATAGTTTGGGGAAAGGACATACTGAGCCCTCGTAGGAGGCTATTACAAAAGTCTAGACAACAGGTGCCGATTGTATGGTCTATGGTGGTGGCCCATGTGAATGGAGCAAAAAAGATGGATTTCATGTACAAGGTGTCCCAAAAGTTTTAGTCCAGTTTTGTATTATTTAAATGTTTAAAAGGTGAACTAAGAATTTGGAGATGCCCTGTATATTGTGGAAGGAGACCATACAAGTTTTAACAGCTGGTGGGTGAGGGAGAGGAAGAGTCAAGGATAACGATAAGATTGTAAACTCAGATGACTAGAAAGTAGTGGCCTTGACAGAAATAGAGCAATTTGGAACTGAGATAGTTTGGAGGGGAAAAATTTTCAAGTTCCACTCTGAATAAGCTAAGATTGAGTGCCTAGAGAACATCCAACTGGAGATATCTAAGAGGCAGTTGGTGATGTAGGATGAGAGTTCCTAAGAAACATCAGAGCTGAATATTACAGTTCAGGCAACCAGGTGGCATAGTGGATAGAGGGCCAGGTCTAGAGTTAGGAAGACTCATCTTCCTGAGTTCAAATCTAGCTTCAGACACTTGCTAGCTGTGAGACTCTGGGCAAATTACTTAGCCCTGTTTGTCTCAAGGTTCCCTGTCTGTAAAACGAACTGGAGAAGGAAATGACAAACCACTGCAGTATCTTTGCAGAGAAAAGTAGGAGGCAACTGAAATATTGAACAACAACAGATTAAGGTTTGGAAGTCATCTATGTAGATGTGATAATTAAATCAATTATAAAAAAATTACTAACGGATGATATTACCAAGAAAGAAAGTGTAGAAAGAGAAAGGGACCCAAAACAGAGTCTTATGGTAGCCCTACAAACAAGGGCAGGATATAAATGATGATCCAGGAAAAGAATCAGAAACAATGGTCAAAACCAGTAGGAGGAGACTCAAGAGAGATCAATGTCACAAAAAGCAGGGAGGAGCATGTCTAGGTTCAACTGTATTAAAATTTACAGAAGGGTCAAGACGGATGAAGACTGAGAAAAAAGAAAACATTGAATTTAACAATTAAGAGATGGTTGTTAACCTCAGAGTTCTAGTTGAGGAAGTATAGAAGCTGTTTATTTTTATTTTATTTTAGACTCAAACACCAGAGTACAAATATAGAATAGAGAAAAGAAACAAAAAACATCATAAACTTAAATAGGGGAACTTAAATATAAAGTCAGAAAGCGAGGGAAGCATGTCATGTGCATAGCAGAATATAAGAAAGGATTCAAAATATGTAACAATTAATTTTTCATTTCAAGAAAGCCTACACTGGAACTGTCCATTTCTTCTTTTCTTCCTTGTAAGGTTTTTTTAGTCCTCTGTTGTGTACTTTTTTACTTTTTTTTCCTTCTGCCCTACCTCTGGAAGAGTACAACTAAGTGTGATTATATTTCTCTATAGTTATAGATACATACATACACATATACATGCATATATAGACATATACTTTCCCCAACAAATTCTACTCCTGATCTTTGGTTTTTATGTTTGTGCATATCTCTTTTTCCTACCCCTTTTGCCTCTTCTACTTTACTTCTACCTGCTACCTTGCCCTCCTATTACTTGCCTACCCCCCTCCAAGGATCCCTCCCCAATCCTCCTGTTCCCATAAATCTAAAGACCCTTTTATAGACCCCTTTAACTTATTCCTTCACCCTCCCCTCTAGAGAACCCTCCCTTATCCTCCCATTCCCATTGATCTAAACACCCTTCTATACCCTGTTTATCTATTCCTTCACCTTCCTCTTTAAAGATCCCTCCTCACTTCCTATCCCCTTACATTTTATTTCTTCTTAATGTAGAAGACTTTTATACTTTTCTAAGTATATATGTATTGTTCCCTCTTAAACCCATTTCCGATCAAAGTAGGTTACCAGAACTACCAGCCCTCCTCCCTCATCTAATTCTTCTGTGTTGATTCTTCCTTTTGCACTTCATTTGTATGAAATAATTACTCTTTAAATGGTTTTACTTTTTAAATTTATGTTATACTCAGGTTTACCTCAATCTTTTTATGAGCTATGCAATTATTAATAAGAATCTTAGACATATATTTTGCATTTGACATACATAAAAAGTAAACAATCTGTCCTTATTGAAGCCCTTGTAATCAGTCTTTGGTATGTACCTTATGTTTTTCTTGTCAAATCTTCTATTATGTTCAGGGTTTGTTTTTTTAGCAGAGTTTTGAAAGTCTGACAGTTGATCAAATGTCCATTTCTTTCATTCAGGATTATGCTTAATTTTGCTGGGTATGATGTTTTTGGCCAGAGCCCCAGTACTTTTACTCTTCGATGTATAGTGTTCCAAGACCTGTAGTCCTTTAATGTCTCTGCTGCTAGGTCTTATGTGATTCTTATTGTGGCACTGCCATATTTAAATTGTTTCATTCTTGTTGCTTTTAATGTTTTATCCTTGAACTGGGGGTTTGGGAATGTGACTATAGTATTCATATGAGTTTTCCTCATAGGATTTCTTTTAAGTGATGATTGATGAATTCTTTTCTATTTCTACTTCCCCTCTCCTCTCATGTTCTAACGCTTCAGGACAATTTTCTTTAATTATTTCTTGTATTATAGTATCAAGACTTCTTTTTAAATGATAATTTTCACTTAGTCTGATTATTTTTGTTTTCTTCATCTATTCTCCAAATCTGTTTTTCTTATATGATGATTCTCCAAATCTGTTTTTCTTATATGATGCTTCACTTTCTCTTCTATTTTTTCATTATTCATATTTGTTTAATAATTTCTTTCATCTCTCATAATTTCACTGGCTTTGCCTTGCCATTCTTAAGTTGTCATTTTCTTCCTTAAGATTCTGGATCTTCTTTTCTAATTGGTTGACTTTTGTTTCATAATTTTCTTGTTTGTCTTGGATTATTCTTATTTTTTCAAAAAAAATTTTCCTCCCTTTCTGTCATTTGATTTTTAAACTCTTTTTAAAGGTCTTCTAAGAATTCTTTTTGGATAGGTGACCATTTGACATTTCTCTTTGGGGGATACAGGCAGTTTAGAAGTAGATAGGAGGAGAGGAGAGAGGCAATAAGTGTAAGTGGCTTTTAGAAAATTTCTTTTTTTATTATGAACTTGAAAAACATTAATAAGCATGAATATTTCAACATACAAAGAAGAACAATGAAAGAGAAAAGTAAATGAGGATTGGATAGGTAGAGTGTGGGAGGATTTTTCTCTCTTTAAAAAGGTCTCTGAAATTTAATGTGGAAGTATCAAATTCCATGTCTATGCTCCCTTCTGAATTTTCCTCTGCTGTCTTCTTGGTACTTTTTTGATGTCTTATTGATGCTTTTCTCTATCTTTCTTCTTTTTTTTAAATCACTGATTATACTCTGCAATATCCTCTCTCCCCCCAAAAAAAGTTTTGCTATGGAACAAATAAATATAGTTAGGTAATGTTTTTCAATTATTTTTTTCAGTCAGGTCTGAATCTTCATGACTCCATTAGAGGTTTCCTGGCAAAGATACTGGAGTGATTGCCATTCCTTCTTCAGTCCATTTCACAGAGGCGAACAGGACTGAGTGACTTTCTCAGAGATCCATATCTACTACGTGTCTGGTGCCAGATTTGAACTCAGGACGATAAGCCTTCCTGA
>JAQQSK010011215.1:0-12361 GCA_028658325.1 Potorous gilbertii | reverse complement strand
GAGTATTGTTCTTGCTACTAGGAAATAAGAAATACAGGTAATGGGGAATATAAAGTTATCTGGCCCTACAGGACAAAAGAGAAGGTGGGGTAAGGGAAGGGAGGGATGATAGAAGAGAGGGCAGATTGGTGATATGGGTAATTAGAATGTCCAGTGTATCGGGGAGGGGGGAGGGGACAAATGGGGAGAAATTTTGGAACCCCAAATCTTGTGAAAATGAATGTAAAAAGTTAAATAAATTTATTTAAAAAAAAACAATAGTACCAAATATGCCATATTTGGATTCTAACACCTCACTAACTGAGGTACAAGGTGGGGAGGTAAAAATGGTACTTGGTGAAATAAAGAACATGACTAACTTATGGTTATGTTCCAGCATAGGCTGGTCCCTGTTCTACAACTTAGACTTACAGAGTTGTTTAGTGTACTTAGTTAGGTCATACAAACAGTATATGTTGGAGACAGTCCTTGAACCCAGGGTGTCCTGGACATACTGCTTTTCATTTATATCTATATCTCTGCCTATATCTATGGGGCAGCTAGGTGACAGTGGCTAGAGTGCTAGGCCTGGAGTCAGGAAGCTCTGAGTTCAAATCCAACCTCAGACACCCACTAGCTGTGTGACCCTGAGCAAATCACTTAATGGTTGTCTTTCTCAGTTTTCTTAACTATAAAATGGGGGTAATAACAGCATCTATTCCACTGGATTGTGGTGAGACAGTGCCTGACACATAGTAAGAACTTGAGGAAAGCTTCTTTCCCTTCCTCTTCTTCTTCCTCTTCCCCTCCCCCATGTCTGTACCTATGTATCTGTATTGATAGGTACCACTAGGGAAGCTAGGAATGCTGGGTCTGAAGTCAGGAGGATTTGATTTCAAATCTAGACTTAGACACTTACTAGCTGTATGACACTGGGCAAGTCACTTAAACCTGTTTGCCTCAGTCTCCTGATCTGTAAAATGAACTAGAGAAGGAAATGGCAAAACACTCCAGTATCTTTGTTCCCCCACCCAAAAAACCAACAACAAATGAGAACATAAATGGGGTGGCAAAGAGTCAGACATGACTAAAAAATGACTAAACAACTGCTTTCTCATGAATCATATCAATGACCATGATATTAGATCCCAAATGGAGACACCATCACTGATGTGGAAAATCATTTACCATAGAAATGATAATCAGTCTTTTCTATATTTTTTCTATTTGTTTGTTGTCTTTTCACCAGTTTCATCCTAAAATGCTCTTGGGATGGTTTGGCTTAATTGGATTTCACTTTGCAAATTCCACTGAAAATAAGACTAAGAGAGGAGCGGGAGTAAATATATAGGATAATGAAATGTTCAATTAAACTATTATGCTTGTTAGGGTATTCTCTGTCTGTTGATACTATATTTTAAGCATTCCTACTGAAAATCTTGCTTTATTGGCTTGATAAACTCAAAATCTGACAAAGCTGTGGGAGAAATTTAAGTCTTGCTTTTAATATAGTGGTTATACCTGGAACCTAGCTATAAAAGACTTTGTTTTCATCAAGGACCAGAAACTGAGATTTAGAACCTAGTTGACCTGTGGGAGAAAGTGAGTAGAGTTTCGGAGGAAAGCTCTCTATGTTCAGCTGCACAAATTTAAACTACATGACTTCTATATACCTATAATTTTCCAGCCTGTAAGCCAAGATTTTCACACCATAGTAAAGAAATTCTTGTGCTTTAGGGGACTGGCTGAACATATGATGTATTAGATGAGCCAGTATAGAGAGGCATTGACAAACAGTAAGGGAGGAAGGTGTCTTAGTAATAGTGATGATGGTGGTGGTGGTAGTGGTGGTGGTGATGGTGATGGTGATGATGATAGCTAGCATTTACATGGTGTTTGCAAACTGCAAAGCACTTTGCAAATATTATCTCATTTGATATTCACAATAACCTTGGGAAGTAAATGTTACTGTTGTCTCCATTTTATGGAAGAGGAAACTGAGGCAGACAGAGGTTAAGTGACTTGCCCAGTCATATAAATAGTAAGTAACTGAGGTAGGATTTGAACTCAGGTCTTCCTGGCTCAAGATTGAATGTCCTATCCACTGCTTCGTCTAGGTACCTTATGTAGCAACATAGTGGACTGTCCTGCAGTCCAAATGGACTATTCCTTGAGGGGATTACAGGCACTGCTGCCCAAGTGATCTGACTAACATATTGTTCTGGCTATAACATTCTACTCAAAAACCTTTATGGACTCCTTCATATCTATGGAATATAGTAGTTCTTGAGCCTGCTGTCCAAGGCCCTTCAAAATCTGACTCTAATCTTCCTTCCCAGACTAATGTCTACTACTACTTTTGAAAGATTATGGAAAATATGAGATGTCACAGAACTGAAGAAACACAGATGCCCTGATTTTCAAAAATGAAAAGAGAATAGAGTAGGAAATCTCTAGGCCCCTGGGTTTGACTTTGGTTTTTGGCAAAATTTTAGAACATATTAGTAAAAAATCATAGATTTAGAGCTGGAAGAGTCCTCAAATGATTTTATCCAGACCTCATGGATGAGGAAAGTGAGGCCTGGAGAATTTAAGTGGTTTGCCAAAGGCCACATAGGTAGAAAGGATCATAGGAGAGATCTGAACCCGGGTCTTTTGACTCCAAAGTCAGTGCTATTTCAACTTTAATGAGCTGTCTTCTAAGTGATGAGTAGTGATATCTAGAAAAGGACATGATGATCACAAAGAACCAGGATGACTTTATCAAGAACAAGTAATACCAGTCTAATTTTCTTTCTTTTCTTTCTTTTTTTTAAAGCAGTAATCCTAAACTCCATAAGGGCAGCTAGGTGGTGAAGTGGATTCTATGCGGAACCTGGAGTCAGGAAGACCTGAGTTAAAATCCAGCCTCAGACACTTACTAAGAAAAGTCACTTAACTCTGTTTCCCTCAGTTTCCTCATCTTTAAAATGAAGTGGAAAAGGAAGTGACAAACCACTTTGGCATCTTTGCCAAGAAAATCCCAAGTAAGGTCACCAAGAGTTGGGCGCAAGTGAAAAATGACTAAATGACAAGTTCAATAGTAAGGAATCAATAAGGCTAGAGGTTTATAGACTTCATATTAGTCTCACCCCTAATCATCATTAATATTTTATTCAAGAAAATAATTGGGAGTTACTGACATGAAAATCACCAAATTACATCATAAAAATGAAATTTATTAGATTTTAGCAAAAAAGTCAACTTCTTGTTATTAAAATAAGAATCATTCCTGAATCAGCTTTCTATATACTATCAAATCACCTACTTGTTAGAGCAAAGATCAAAATTACTGCAAAAGGAGAAGAATAAAAATGAGAAAAATATATGGCTTGCAATTAAAATAACTCTATAGTGACCTATTTAATCAAGTTATTGATGCGAAAAAGGGGAAATGAATGGAGAGAAAGACAGATTCAATGATTATAACAATTTGTTACAGAAGTTTAATTGATATTAATCAATTCCCACAATGAGGATCCCAAAAGAGTCTTAAAAATTCCTTACTCAGCAAACACTTGATTTTTTTGCCAAGAAGAAAGAAGATAAAATGACAACCAAGGGCAATATTGGTTTGGAATACAAACTCATTTGTGAAATGTTATGACACAAGATGTTGGAAGATAATCAGCAGGATCTTTTCATAAAACAGCAAAAAGCAGAAAGAGAAACAAGTTTAAAGAAAGTATTTTTAGAGTCTCAACAAAGCAAATCTACCCATGAAAACATGGAAAGATAAAAGTAGAAGGACAACAACAAAGAGATGAAAAATAGAAAAGATCTGCAAGAACTTTTAATATTAAATTCTTTAGTATAAAGAATATTTTTAGCTACCCCATATGAGTTCTACCGTCAAAAATTCAAATATATTTCTTGAGGAGGTGGAAAAGGCACTGAAGAAATTAAATATGGAAAAAACAGCAAGATCGTAGCAAGTATATAGAGAAGGGATTTGTCCTGGTAGTAGTACAGTTTTGAGAGTGTTGATGTATTGATTCTCAGAGTATCTGAAGGAGGAAAAAATAAAAAATATATGAAAGAAATCTTGGACCTTAATATTACTCCAAAAGATGATTAAGAATATTAATAGCTATTGACCTACATATCTATTTAGCCTATCGGGTTAATTGTTGGTTGACTGTTGCAGGGGAAAGCATTTGATTTTGGTGCCTTGGCTTAAAGTATCTACTCCAATAAGGTGTCTCCTATGCATATGTTAAAATTATACAAGACTCCTTGAAAGATATAGCAAGAGGGATAACTTTGTTCAATGACCATCTAGTTATCATTATCAAGCAAGGTATAAAGTAGGGACATCTCTATTCACCAAAGGAGCTAACCTATGTCACTGAGGAATTTTAGTTCAGAGTTAGAGAAATTCCATATAGGTGGTGAGATCCTCCAAATAGTCCTGCTTGCAGATGACATTGTACTAACTGCACAAGACTTCAGAATGTTGCAGAAACTCTTAAATGAGATCCATAATCATTCAAAAGAGAGGGAGCTAACTCTTTGCCCAGGAAAAACCAAGTGGATGAAGAATACCTACAATGTAGACAATGATAATGCAGTTGGATGGATAATCTATAGATCTCATCCATCATCTTGGACAGACAGTCAAAATGGATAGGAATTAATGGACAGAATTAAACAGGAGATGGAAAGTAGACTGGATTGCCTTTGGGAAATGTTAAAAAAATTTTTTAATGACTCTCAAGTTTCTGTCTGAACCAAAGACCATCTTTTTTACACCAATATCCTTCTGGTGATATTGAATGGCTGGGAGTCATAGACTGCTGTAGTTTCTGAATAACTGAAATTGAAGAACACCCAATGAGTGAAGGAAAGTCACACAGTGGGCAGGCTGTAATATTGCAAATGAGGAATTATGCACAAAGAAGTGGTAAAAAGGAAGTTATCAAAGAAAAGTGAGGGGCAACTAGGTGGTTTGATGAGCCTGGAGTTAGGAAGGCTCATCTTCCTGAGTTCAAACCTGGCCTCGGATACTTATTACTTGTATGACCTTGGGTAAGTCACTTAACCCTGTTTGCCTCAGTTTCCTCATCTGTAAAATGAGCTGGAGAAGGAAATGGCAGACCACTCTTTCAAATGAGGTCATGAAGAATTAGACATGACTGAAATGACTGAACGACAACTGCAATCAAAGGAATGTATGAGGAGGAAAATGTTTCCATAAAATGTCAAAAGAACACATAGAAGGCCTCCAATATATAATGTGTTCTCCTTATGGCAAATTTACGGGAAGACATGGGTAATAATAACATAGGATAGGTGGCCATGGAAGAGTTGCCAAGCTGAGGAGGTGATAGTGTCAAGAGAAAAGTCTTGTTGATGAAACTAGTGATGTTTGAGCTGGAGAATCCAGACTTAGTGAATGGGTGAATGAAGAATCATAATAGCTTTCTTCTAGTTTGTTGGATGCCTCAGAAGACTGAGAGCTCCATGAGGGTCAACCTTTGTTTTTATTTGTATCCCTACCTCCTAGCACGGTACTTAGTACATAGCATTGTTGTTCAGTCATTTCAGCCCTGTGTGACTCTTCATGACCCCATTTGGGGTTTTCTTGGCAAAGATACTGGAGGGGTTTGCCATTTCCTTCTCAAGCTCATTTGACAGATAAGTACACAGTAGGAATTTGATAAATGATTGTTGATTGATTAAAGAATGGTCATGGGGAAGTAGGATTAACCTTGATACATTTAACACCAAAGGGGTAGAAGTGGAAATAAATGAGTAAATGTTCTAGGTTTAGATGTATAGGATGATGGATTTAGAAGTAAAGTGACTTGGCTAAAGTCACACTCATAATACAAGTAGAGTCAGAAATGGGGCCCAGGGCTTTGGTAAAATGTTGTGAGTGGGTGTGGGGAGATTTGACTGCTTTACTTCTTTTGGCTCCTATAGTTTTAAATACCATCCTCTGGTCCAAAACTATTTTGGTACACTACACTGTCTGATATGAGAAAGAATTTACTAATAATATGAACTATTCAAACGTCAAATGAGCCTGTGATGATAGTGGATACGCATTCCCTAGATGTATCCCTATAAAGGTTGGATGATTATTTTCAGGGCTGGGAATGTTATACCTATATCCCTCTATAAAGTATAAACTCCTTGAGGATAGTGACTATTCATCTCTGGCTCCTAGTACAGTGCCAATCACATAGTAGGTGATTTATAAATTCCTATTGATTGACTGTCCTAGAGGGAATAGGTTGGACTAAATGGTCTCTGAACACCCTTCCAACATTTCCTTCTCCTTCTTGGTCTTACTACCCAGGTCTCCTACTGTTTCAATGCACTTTAATAAATTCAACAAACAACTCTCCAAACAGCTACTGTGTGTATTGCAGAAAGAGATACAAAATTTAAGTGAAAACATCCTTTCCCTCACAGGGCTTACAATCCAATAAGCTCCACCTTCAGGTTCCTAGCTATCTCAAGATGCCTAGGGGACCCTTCCACCTAGGGTCCCCATCAGACCCCTGGGCCTCCAAGTCCTGGGGTGCAAACATTACATGGGAGTTGGTTAATGACCTTTGTGAGTGGTAATTACACACCAGGGTCTGCTCTTAATAATGGCGTATTCTCCCTGTCAATGTGCCTTAATTGAAAATGAGTAGGCGATACAAGTTGCTGCGAAGTTGGCTGGCAAGCCCTTAACGTGATATTAATTGTAGTAATTAGTAGTCACTTTGTGTTGGAGTCATCTATAAATAGGGGGTCCATTAGTTTAGCAGAAGAGCATGATTTAAAATGCAAATAAAAGCCCAATTAGACAGATAAATCACTCCTCTTTCCCAGTAAATTATCATCATTCGGGGGAACAGCAGCCACTTGGAGGATTTGTTGGGGGAGGCTTGGTATCTAGGGGGACCTGTGCCCTCTTGCCAGCCCTTCCATGGTCTATGTCATTAAAGAGCCTTTCCATAGGCTCCCGCAGGAGATTTCCACTCTCTGGGCTCACTTCCATTACTCTGTGGCCTCTCACTTTATTGGACAGGCTGTTTATCAGACTTCAGGCGGCCCTACCTACTTCTCTGCCAATTGATCCTCTGAGGGTGGATATGGGGTTTTGAAAGTTCTGTTGACTTAGTGTGCAGCTAGGCTCTGGATAATGGTGAGTGTGCCTACAGTTTTCTTCTCTTGTGTGGTCTTGGAGTCCTTGGCTGACATCAGGGTGTGATAGTTTGTATTGAATCTAGAAGCCAGCCCCATACTCAAGACTCTCATTGAATTCTCCAAATTTTGAGGAAAATAAAAAGGAAAGCTAAATCATGACAGCACAGATTGGGGGTAGGGGGAGTATCTAGGTGGCACAGAGGATAGAGTCAATAGGACCTTAGTTCAAATCAGGCTTCAGACACTTACTAGTCATGTGACCCTGGAAAAGTCACTTAATCCCAATTGCCTCTGAAAACAAACACATAAGCCAGCACAGTATACTAAAAAATGCTCATGGATTGGTATTAGAAAATCTGAGTTCAAGTCCCAGCTCTACTTTTTGACTTTTCTGTGTGACCCTCTTAAAGTCCCACAGTCTTGTAGAGTCCCAGTTTCTTCATTTGCAAAATAAAGGAGTTAGATTTCTGGCTAAGATGGTAATGTGAAAGGTATAGAAAATCCTTTTTGGCTTTCTCAAAATCTAATCCAGGACTACATAAGAAGATGGACAGGAGCCTTTGGACATATAGACAAGGGACATGACAAGAGAGGTGGAAGTCAGCATGGACTTCAGTAAATGTCTGGAAGCCTGTGAGTGCCCTGAGAGGGAACTTGCCAAGGGAGCCTGAACACAGTCTGATCTCTCATTTTTAGAAGTAACTCACGGAAGGCAGAAGCCAACGTAAGCCCTATTAATCAGAGTTTGAAGCAAGTTGGAATTTTACATTTGTAATAGCAAGGAGACATGGCCAACCATCATAGGTCATAGCCAGAAGATCAGGGTAGTATCCAACTTAGAGCGCTGGCAACCACAACAGAAGAAAAAGCCAGCTCTCAATGACTGGGTGCAGATGAGACTGGGACTTGCAGGAAGAATGAAACCAGTATGCTCTCAACCCTATGCATGGGTCCTTTCAAATCCACAGCAGAGGTGTGGCCAAAAAAATTAAACAAGATAATTTTTTAAAAATTAGAGTTTTCGAGGAAAAAATTGCAAGGAGAAGTTTAGAATAAAAAACATACCCAAGTAGCTAGACTTTAAGACAAACAGGATGGCACAAAGAGGATGATTCCATGATGACAACATTTCATGAAATAACAAGAAATATTAGAATATAAGTCAAAAGACTGAAAAAAAATCGAAGGGCATGAAAAGTAGCTACAATAAAAAACAACTGATCTAGAAAACAGGTTGAGAAAAAATAATTTGAGAATTTTTAGATTCCCTGAAAATTATACAAAAACCATGACCAAAACAAACCCCCTTATTTCAAGAAATCAGATTGAGGAATCCAGAGGGAAAAGTGAAAATAGAAATAATTCATTGGTTACCTTTTCTGAAAGAAACTCCAAGTTGGAAACAACTAAACATCATAGCCTAATTTCAGACCTTTTATGTCAATTAATAAGTACTGTGAACAACTAGAAAAAAAATTCCAGGTACTAAGGAATCATATGTGACTGTGTGTGTTCATCCTTCATTGCTGAAGAAGACCATACCATCAGAGAAATAATGACATGACTTGCACTTGACTTTGTTTTGAGTGAGGGAGGGCTGTGCAGGTCACCAGCCTCACTTCTCCTCCAGAGCCATCTGAATCCAGTGACTAGATATTCATCAGGATGACTGGAGATGTGACCCAGCATGAGGCAATAGGGATTAAGTGACTTGCCCAAGGTCACACAGCTAGTGTGTGTCTGTGCTAGTGTCAAGTGTCTGAGGTGAGATTTGAACTCAGGTCCTCCTGACTCCTGCACTGGTGCTCTATCCACCGCACCACTTAGATGCCCTATGTGACTGTGCTATAATTACATGAAGGAGACAAAACTATGGAATATTATATTCTAATAGACAAAAGAGAATGACTTACCACTAAAAAAAAACCTTACCTTGTAATTGACCTTTAACAGAATAAATGACTTTCAAAGCATTCTTAACAAAAAGACTAGAGCTAAGCAGAATTTTTGTTTTGTTTGTTTTTTTTAAATTGATATAACTTTTAAAAATAAGAATTGATTTTTTCTTTCTCCCACCTCTATTACCATTGAAGGGAAAAAAGAAGAGAAAACCATATTACAAATACTAATAGTCAAATAAAAATCTCAGTGTTGACCTTATCAAAAATGAATGTCTTATTCTGCACCCTGCAATTACTCTTTGTTAGGAGATGGGTAGCATTCTTCATCATTAATGCTCTAGAATTGTGGCTGATCACTGTGTTGAAAAGAGTTTTTCAAACTTTCAAAGGTGTTTATCTCTAGAATATTGTTATTGTATACATTTTTCTCTTGGTTTTGCTTATTTTGTTGTCAGTTTATACTGGTCTTCCCAGACTTCTCTGAAATTTTTCTTTGAAACTTCGTCTTTTCTTACAGCACAATAGTATTCCATTATATTCATAGACCATAATTTGTTCAGTCATTCCTCAATAAACAGTCATCCTCTTAGTTTCCTCTTCTCTGCAACTATAAAAAGTGTGCTATAAATGTATTTTTGTCTACATGGATCCTTTCCCTCTTTCTTTGATTTTCTTGGGGCATAGGCTTAGCAGTAGTCTCCATGGGTCAAAGAGCATACATAGTTTAATAACTTTGGGGGCATAGTTTCAAATTACTTTCCAGAATGATTGGATCAACTCACAACAATGTATTAATATACTGTGTTTCCTCCATAGTCTCTCCAAGAGTTGTCATTTTACCCTTTTTGCCTTCTTTACCAATCTGCTGGGTGTTGGGTAGATCCTCATTGTTGCCTAATTTTATTTTCTTTACTAGTAATTCAAAGCACTTTTGCATAGGACTATTGAAACTTTGAATTTCTTCCTTTGAAAAACTGCCTATTCCTGTGATCTGATCCAATCATTCTGGAGAGCAAATTGGAACTATGCCCAAAGGCCTACAAAAATGTACATACCCTTTGACCCAGCAGTATCACTTCTAACTAGGACTATATCCCAAAGAGATCATAAAACTAGAAGGGATTTCACATGTACAAAAATACTTATAGCAGTTCTCTTTGTTGTGGCCATGAACTGAAAATCAAGGAGATGTCCATCAATTGGGGAATGATTGAACAAGTTGTGGTATATAAATGTTATGGAATACTATTGTGCTATAAGAAATGATGAACAGGAAGACTTCAGAGAGGCCTGGAAGGACTTATATGAACTGATACTGAGTGAAAGGAGAAGAACCAGGAGAACTCTGTACACAGCAAGAACCACAATGTATGAGGAATTTCTCTAGTAGACTTAATCTTTCACAGCAATGCAAGAACCTAAATTTTCAGTGGTCTCTTAAGGCAAAATGCCTTCCACATTCAGAGAAAGAACTATGGAAATGGATCACAGAATGAAACAGACTTTTCTCCTGTGTTATGCTTTGTTTTGCTTTGTTTTTTTTTCTTGGTTTCTCTCATTCATTTGAATTCTTCTATGCAACATGACTAAGATGAAAATGTATTTAGTAAAAATGTATGTGTAAAACCCATATAACATTGCATTCCTTCTTGGAGAGGGAGGAGGAGAAAAATCTAAGATTTTTGGAAGTTAGTGTAGAAAACTGAAAACAAAAAAATTAATTTTTTAAAAGAATCTAAAAAACACCTGCCTCTTCCTATCGCTTGACTATTTGTCAACTGAAACAATGACTCTTATTATTATAAATTTCAATCAATTCCTCATATTTTGGCAATAAAACAATTATCAGGGAAAAATTGCTGTAAAGACTTTTTCCCCAGCTAACTATTCCTCTTCTAATTTTTGCATTATTTTTGTTTATGCAGAGCCTTTTAATTGTATATAATCTTAGAGAGAGAATCAAGAAGGACAAACCCAGGGCCTAGGTGTGGTTTTGTTATATTTTGTTGATTTTAAAAAAGAAAAGAGAAAGGAGAAGGCAAGGAATATACTAAAGAAGAAATACAGAAGAAAGAGGAACTTATCTTTTCTAATAATTAGGATTCATAGGAAGAAAAGTATATAAATATGAAAGAGGAGGTGACGAAGCAAGCATCTCATGAAATTCAATTTCATTTGAACTGTACAAAGAAGGGTTGAACACACAGACTGTAGGGCAAAAATAAAATCAATTCAGTAGGGAAACAGAAAAGAACAGGGATGGAGGAGTTGAGGAATTAAGGAATGCAGAGTTGGAAAGGTAACAGTCATGAGCAAACCGCCCCCCCCAAAAATCTCTCAAAAGTAAATTTCAAATGGGAGATAAAAAGGTCAGAATATCTAAAAGCCAGTGATCAAGGTCTGGGCTGGGGAAAGATTGGAAGGACAGAAGAATAGAAGCAGCTTCAGTTATAGACTTACTATTGATCATATTTCCTCTTTTTACCCCTTTCTTTGTAAAGGATAGGGGTAGAGAATGAAAGAATTAAAAGAGGTTCTATAGAAGAAAATATGAAACTAATAACAATAACTATAGATGTAAATGGGATGTACACACCTATGGAATGGAGGATAGCAGAATAAATTAGAAAACTAAATCCAACAATATGTTGTTTTCAAGAAACACTTTGAAACATAAAAATTCAGAGTTAAAGTGAGGTGTTGCAGCAGAATTTGTTGTGCCTCAGGTGAATATAAGAAAGCAGAAGCTGCAATCATGCAAGAGAACAGTAGAAGTATACAAGTACAATGATATATGTAAAGCATTTTACATAATTAATTTCATTTGGTCGTAGATTTGGAACTAGAAGGTCTCTCAAAGACCATCTCATCCATCTCTCATGCTTTACATATGAGGGATACTGAGGTCCATAGAATTTAAAACTAGAGGTAAAATTTGAACGCAAATCCTTTGACTTCAGTGTTGCCCAGTTTTTTACAGCTGAGGAGGCTAAGATTCAGGAAGTGAAGTAACTGGGAGGAGGCAATAATATAACGGAAAGAAAAATGAATTTAGATTCAGAATCCCTGAATTCAAAATATAGTTACTACTTGTGTAACCTTGGACAAATCACTTAAAGGCCCATAAGGGCTGGAATAGATAATTCTTAAGGTCACTTCCAGTTCCAGGGGTAACTAAGTGATGCAGTGGATAGGGTGCTAGGCCTAGAGTCCGGAAGATCTGTGTTCAAATCCCAGCATCAGATATTTAATGACTATGTGATCCCAAACAAGGCATTTAATCTCAAGAGTACATA
>JAQQSK010011214.1:0-12362 GCA_028658325.1 Potorous gilbertii | reverse complement strand
ATTAAAATGAATGGGAGAAATCATATAACAAACCCAAACATAATACAATAGAAAATGATCTGCTACAATCTGCTATTGAATTCCATAGTTCTTTCTCTGGATGTGGAAGGCATTGTGCCTTAAAAGACCATTGGGAATTTTTTAAGTCCTTGCATTGCAATGAAGTTCCAAGCCTATCAGAAAACACTCTCACACACTGTGGTAGTTGCTGTGTACAAAGTTCTCCTGGTTCTTCTCCTTTCACTCAGCGTCAAATCATATAATCTTTCCAGGCCTCTCTGAAGTCTTCTTGTTCATCATTTCTTATAGCACAATAGTATTCCATTACATTCATATACAATAATTCATTCAGCCATTCTCCAATTGATGGGCATCCCCTTGATTTCAAGTTTTTGGTCATCACAAAGAGTGCTGCTATAAATATTTTTGTATATGTGGGACCCTTTTCAATTTTTATGATCTCATGGGGCTACAGTCCTAGAAGTGGTATTGTTGGATAAAAGGGTATGTGCATTTTTGTAGCCCTTTGGGCGTAGTTCCAAATTGCTATCCAGAATGGTTGGATCAGCTCACATCTCCAGCAATGAATTAGTATTCCAATTCTCCCACATCTTCTCCAATATTTATCATCTTTCTGTTCTGTCATATTAACCAATCTGATAGGTGTGATATGGTATCCCAGAGTTTTTTGATTTGCATATCTCTAATCAATAGTGATTTGGAGCATTTTTTCATATGACTAGAGATATTTTTATTTTCTTCCTCTTAAAACTGCCTGTTCATATCCTCTGATCATTTATCAATTGGGGAATGACTTGTATTCTTGTACATTTGACTCAGTTCTCTATATATTTTAGAAATGAGGCCTTTGTCACAGACACTAGTTACAAAAATTCTTTCCCAGTTTTCTGCTTCCCTCCTAATCTTGGTTGTATTGGATTTGGTTGTGCAAAAATTTTTCAGTTTAATGGAAACAAAATTATCCGATTTTCACTTTATAATGCTTTCAATTTCTTCTTTAGTCAAAAATTCTTCCCTTCTCCATAAATCTGACAAATACACTCTTCCTTGCTCCAATAATTTGTTTATAGTATCACTTTTTATACCTAGATCATGTACCCCTTTGGACTTTATTCTTGTGTGCAGTATCAGACATTAGTCTGTACCTAGTTTCTACCACACTTTTATCCAGTTTTCCCAGAAATTTTTGTCAAACCCCAACAAAATCTGGGGTCCTTGGTTTGATCAAATGGTAGATTGCTATATTCATTGCCTACTGGGTCTTGAGTACATAGCCTACTAGTCTACTCTTCTGTTTCTTAGCCAGTAGCAAGTAGTTTTGATAATTGCTGCCTTACATTACAATTTGAGATTTGGTCAAGCTAGGCCACCTTCCCTAGCATTCTTTTCATTAGTTCTCTTGCTATTACAGATCTTTTGTTCTTCCAGATGAATTTTGATACTAATTTTTCCACCTCTAGAAAACAATTATCTGATAGTTTGATTGGTATGGCACTAAATAAGTAAATTAATTTAGGTAGAATTGTCATCTTTATTTTATTGGTTTGGCCTACCCATGAGCAACTGATGTTTTTTCACTTACTAAGGATTAACATTTGATAGACTGAATGATGGGACATGACCACAGAAAAGAAATGATGGGTTTGGGAATGCTAAGGGTATTAAAGAAGTGGACTATTTATAACAGAGGGAATTGCCATCTGTATGGCCCAGCATATTGAGTGTTTGATCTGACTGCACAGATAGCATGGATGTTAACTTAGAAACTCAAAGAAACCTTTATAGCTTTATAATTTTGGATTCTAATGTAAAATGTATTGGAGACAATTAAAAATTTTTTGCAATTTTCTCAATCATAATTTTATTACAGGTATTATATTTGTCTTTTAAGTACCCTGACCTTAAGCACATTGTGATTTCTTTTTTTAGTATTATATTTGATGAGGTAATTATAATTTAAGAAAAAGTACAAGTCACATCCACATAACACAAGCATAGGCCTGTGGAAACAGTAGGCTATTTCCATTTGATTCAACAAAGGACAACTGCTAAGATACAGCAAAGCATTAATTCAGTGTCAGTGAATCTTTTAGTTACAGTGAAAAATCTTCTTAAAAAAAAATTCCAAAGATCTCCAAACCCATTTGAGCACACTATTATTAAGTGATGCTATAAAAATCACCAATGTGATCAATCATCTTTCTGTGGCCAAATGGTCATACTTAGAAATATGAAAAGTAACGCAATAATATTAAAAAATGGAAATGACACTAAAAAGGCATCAGTATTCTGAGTAGCTGAAATGATCAAACTTAGACTGGCAAAATAGATGATGAAATATTCCTTTCGAGAGAGGTGGAAGACTATACTATGTGTATGACATGTTGCATATTCTGTCATATGTAGTAATTGTTGATCTTGCTTGCCATTTTTTTTTGGCTGAAAAGGAAGGGAATAATATCCAAAAATGATAGTTAGATAAAAACAAAAGCCATAGAAATTTTAAAAAACACCCCACAATCTTGGCACCCAATTTCCAGTCAAAATCCAAATAAGATATTTCTTAACATGTTTGCATGTATATTATACATTATGCACACATATATGATATCTACATATATCTCTGTACAATGTAGGCATATCCAAAGTAATGGAGACAAAATATTGTTTTATGCATATAAAACCTTTGCATATATTTATTATACCTAGAGAAAAATGAAGTTAAATAATTTAATATATTTTAATTTAAATATATAAAATATGCATTTTTATATAGACATATGTAAATGTACATATTCATATATAATTAAATTAAAATCTATTTAACTTCCCTCATTTCCCTCTAGGTATATAATAAATTACTTAGTTGTATGACACAAGTTGAACTAATAATGGACGTATCATAATTGTGACTGAGTAGTTCATTTGGGAATAGGAGAAGGATTTCCTAAATATTGTCTCCTGGGCCATCATTCAAACATATTCTTATTCAAGCAGCTAATGAGACAAGAAGAACTCCGTTCATAATTGACTTGTACTCTCCTGGGCAACTCAGCTCTGAGAGTTGATCTGAACAAATTCCCCAAAGTGTGATGAAGTCAAAAAGTATTATAATTAATTTATTGGTCAGATCCAAAGCATGGAAGACAGAAATGTAATGCTATGACTACTTCTTCTGTTCTTATTTTTCTGTCAGTCAGCAAGAGAAAATCTCCAAACAAAACAACCAAACTTGAATGTAATAAAAAGAAGTGTTTATAATAGAAAGTTCCAAAGGCCACCTGTCATATATAATGTATTACATAAGTCGGCACACCTTTAATACTAATAATTACCTGGTAATTCACCTAAACTAGCATTGAATGATAGGTCTTCCATGAGATTAGACATTGTACTGAATTGTGTCCAAATTTACTTTGATCTCTTAGCTCGGAAGAATTATACATACTTCATTTCTCTAAGGTCATCTATATTTCACTTGTCTTTTGAAGTTGAGAAAAAAATGTTGTTTACATTAAATATCAATAGTAACCCCATAACTCTGTTTAATATGAATTTTGTTAAAGTACGTTAGACTTTAAAATATGGCCAAATATCAAGTTAATTTGCAGCACAGGGCTTTCCTAATCTTGTAGATTCAGGCCAATATTTTATAAGAGAATGTAAAGACTTCGGCTAAATAAGGAATAATACCAGTTATTCTCCCTCTTCCTTCATATTAATGACAGCAGCAAAATGTAGTAAAATTCAATGATGAGTATCAAATATTGAGATTCTCACAGAATTGCGGAATCAGAAGAGACATCCAAAGTCATGACGTTCAACTGAAACCACACCAAGAATCCTCTCTACAACATCTTCATCAAGGAACATTTGCTTGACAAACTTTATTGAGGGGTAGTTGCTATCTCCTAAGGTGGCTTATTCTACTTTTAGATTGTATTAATTTTAAGGAATGTTTGCTTTATATCCAATCTAATTTTTTATCTCTGTATCTTTCAAATGTTTCTAGTTTTTTTCTGTGGAAAAAAGGGGAATAATTTCCTCTTCTATGTTACATCTTTTTCAAATACTTTAACACAGTCATCACACCACGCTCCACATACCGACCCAAGTCTTCTCTAAGCTAAAATCCCCCTTTCCTTCATTTATCATTATATATCTTGATACAAGGCCACTAGTATATTGGTAAATGTTTAATAACTGATTTCCATAAATGCATGATACACTTTATTTTTAATAGGCACTATTAACATTTTATCCATTAAACTTATTTGACCTACCAACACCTTTTCAAAAAAAGTTACTCAGCTCCCCTGAAATCTACTTTCTTTAACACTTTGATTTTTTTTGAAATTTGCTTCATTTCAAAAGAATATAAAGTTTTTAAATGATTCGTCTTAAATTGAATAATTTATTGTACATTTGTTTTTTCTGCATTGAAATTTTGATGACACAAGATTGCAACATGTAACTGTATAGTATTATATCATAAACAAGTCACTTATACACACATATTCCTGCCTATGCATGCTGGACTTCCCAATAATGCATCACAGGCTTGGCCTGTCACCACAAGCTTGTTAAGACCTGTCAGCAGACTTGGCCACTAGTAAATCAGTTATAACATGCATTTTGTGTGTTTGTTTGGAAAATAATATGATCACTATAACTTTAACTCTGTTACAGAACAGATGAAACATGTATGAATAATTTTTCAAAATTTTCTTCTCTTTTTTCTTAGGCTTCCACTACCCCTTTATTTTTATGCTATGCCCCCCAATTGCACCGGAGGGTACTTTTCCTACCGTCCTCCCCACCCCATCTCGATTGTCCAGTGCCCTCCAGGAGTCAGTGTTACCCACTTTGGGAATAATCAACAAAACAAATCAAGTCCTAGTTTGTAGTCTTTCTCGATTTTTAAGGTGTAAAAGCTTACACTAAAAATGTAACAAGTGACTCTAGAGATATAGTATTAGTTACCGCCAATACTCTCTTGCTCAAGGTTTTCCATCATCCTGGTTACATTCCTTTGGACACCTTCAATTTTATCAATATCCTTCTTAAATTGTGATGCCCAGAACTGAATTCAACATTATTCTATATGTGGTCTCATCAGAGCAAATTACAGAGATTATCATCTATCTGTTTCTGGAAGCTATGGAGTGTGAGGTGTGTTCAGGTGTTCAGGCAGGACTAGTATCACTGATGTGAGAGCTTCTGAGTCCTTTCAGGGCTGTTTTCCCCCTCAAATGTCTATTTGATCCACCTAACACTCACCCCTGGCTTCAAGAAGTATATAGCATATACAACAGCCACACCCAAGTAAATAATTTTGGCAGATGACTTAAGCCACATTGAGGGTAACCAAGGGGTCTCAGACCCATGGGTGAGTTGTGTAGGGTGTCTATCCCAAACATAAGAAGACTTACCCTGGTAGAATGGGAAGATGAGAACAATTTGTCCCAATGGCCACAAAGGCAGGAGAAGCAAGTTTTGTGGAGCACTTAGAGCTTTGTTAGACCTTGAAGATGCCAAGGGCACCCACTGTATCTCAATCCATCATCAGGAGTCTTGATTCTGTCCTACCACTAGACTGTGATGACTCTGGAAGAGGGAGTGAGGTCAACAATTTCATGAAACTGCCTCACTTATACTCAATTTATGAGGCCCATCAATTGGAGAATGACTGAACAAGTTGTGGTATGTAACTGTAATGAAATATGGTTGTTGTTGTGTTTGTCCTTCATTCTCGAAGAGGACCATGACATCAAGATAATGACTTGACTTGCAGTTGACTTATTGTGCTATAAGAAATGATGAGCAGGTGGATTTTAGAAAAAAAACTGGAAAGACTTACATGAACTGATGCTGAGTGAAGTGAGCAGAACCAGGAAAACATTGTACACAGTAACAGTAACATTGTGCAGTGATCAACTATGATAGATATAGCTCTAACTCTTCTCAGCAATACAATTATCCAAGACAATTCCAAAAGATTCATGATGGAAAATACTATATATATCCAGAGAAGAACTACGGAGTCTGAATACAGTTCAAAGCATACTGTTTTCACTTTTTTTGTTTTTCTTTTTTTCTTGTGGTTTTTCCCTTTCGTTCTGGTTCTTCTTTAATGACATGACTAATGTGGAAATGTTTAATATGATGGAACATCTCATAACCTATATCAGATTGCTTATTGCCTGAGATAGGGGGTGGGGGAGAATGAGGGAAGGAAAAAACATTTGAAAATCAAAATCTTATAAAAATGAATGTTAAACACTATCTTTACATGTAATTCAGAATATAAATTGTTATTAAGTGGAAAAAAAATCTTTGCTTCTTCATGTATTCCACCATACAGTGAATTTCAGTGATGGGTAATCAATCAATCAATCAATAGATAAATGGATGAATCCAATTTATGCATGAATCAAAATAAATCACCCATACCATTTTGCCATTTTTACCTGTTTCAAAGCACTGTGGTGACAGGCAAGAGACGAAGCAGCTGGTACGGTGATGCTGGAAATTATAGTCACAATCCTGCATGCAGGTGGCTCAGGTCATAAGGTCATCTTTTCATTGGAAACAACAGAGGGATTTAGTAGTTCCTTGGGTGTCAGAACAGTTTTTTAAGGACTACATTGCTAACTTACTGGTAAAAGGAGGGGCGAGAAAAGGTGCCCTAAAAATTATATCTTTACCTAACCTGACCTGTTTACCATGGAAGGTGGGGAGCTCACCCTGCAGTTGAAACAAACACACACACACACACACACACATACACACATATGCACACACATATAAATGCACAAAAACTTCTGCAAACATGATTCTGCTCACCATCGGTACATAGAATGTGCACACACTTAGAGACAACACAAAATCCATTGAATTTTAAAGATGAACAGCTCTTATTGAAGGAGAACTCGGTGGAAATCACATTCAATTAGCAGCCCTGGGTAAGACAAAGCTGGTTAATGAAGGCCAGCTTACTGAAGTTGGTGCCAGATACATGTTTTTCTAGAGTGACTGCAGTGAAGGGGAGTGCCAAGAAGACAGTTTTGCAATCAAGACTAATCTAATGTAGTCAAGAAGTTTCTTTTTCTACCAAAAGGAGTGAACAACATGCCCATGACAATGCATTTGTCAATTGCACGAAAATGCCACACCACCATCATCAGCTCCTATACTTGCACCATGATGACCCCTTATGATGTGAAAGAAAAGAATTATGACGACCTAGAGACCCTTATCTTCAATGTACCAAAAGAGGATAAACTTACATTTCTGGGTAACTTTGATGCTAGAGTAGGATTGGACTACCAGACATGGCAGAAAGTCCTTAAGAGGAATGAAGTTGGAAACAGCAACAGCAATTTATTAGTGAAGACTTATGAATTTCATGACATTTTCATCATGAACTCTGTCTTTCTTTTACTTAAATGCAATAAAACTTAATGAATGCATGCTTATAGGAAACATTGGCATTTAACAGACCAGGTGATTGTAAGGAGAATAGACAGACAGGATGTAAAAGTAACAAAGGCAATATTCTGACAGAGTACTGGACTGATCATAGATTTAGCCTCTCCAAGCTAAATATTTGCATTCAACAAAAGTAGTGACCCAAAGCAAAATGACTACCAGAAGACTTAATGTCAATAGATTAGAGTGCTTCTCCAAGCAGGAATAGTTCATTGCTAACTTGGAGGAAAAGTTGAACCATCACACAGTTGACAACAGTGGAGCAGAAAAAGAGTGAGAAGCTTTCAGAGATTGGGTATACAGCATTGCATTTGTTCATCTGGTAAGAATACTTGTAAATACCAAGACTGGTTTGATGAAAATGTTGGAGAAATTCAGAAACTGCTAAATGAAAAACAAGAACTCCACAAGGTTTACCAACAACAGAGTTCATCTATCTCTAAGAAAACAGCCTTTAATTCCATCAAAAATAGAGTAAAAGCAGATGAGATACAGTATGTTTGACTCAGTAAGAAGGCAGATAAAATTCAATTTTACCTTGACAGTAAAAATCCAAAGTACTTTCATGATGCTCTGAAGATGACTTATGGACCAAAGACATATAGCACATCTCAAATATTCAGTGCTGATGGAGCCATGTTGATTAGGGATAAGGACATGATTCTGGAGAGATAGGCTGAATGTTTCCATGGTGTTCTCAACAAATCATCATCAACCAATGCATAAGCCATTGCATTTTCCTCAGGGTGAATATACAAATTTCCAATGAAGAAGAGGTTTTGAATGCCATGAGGTTCCTCTTGTGTGGCAAAGTACCTGATACTGATTCTATTCCAGCTGAAATTTACAAGGTGGGCAAGGGGAGGTCCATTGCTCAAACAAAAGCTGACTGAAATTTTCCAGGTTATAGTAAGAGAAGATTACCCTCCAGGAGTTCAAGAATACCTCCTTAGTTCATCTCTGAAGATAAAGGAAATAGATTTTCTTGTGAAGATCATGGGGGTGTTTCTCTCTTAGTTATTGCTGGCAAGATTCTTGCCAGAGTCTTCTTTAATAGACCAATCCTTCCCGTGGAAGATGGCGATTCATCTAAGAAACAATGTGACTTCAGAAAGGACCAAGGAAGAGTCAATATGTTTGCTGTCAAAAACCTCCAGGAGAAATGCCAGGTGCAAAAGAGAGAGATCTGTACACAACATTTGTTGATCTGACAAAAGCCTTTAATACTAACTAGTCATGAGGGCGTATGGAAAATTATGTCAAAATTTGGTTGCCCAGAGAAGTTCATCAGTAAAACATCAATATTGTACATCAATTTTATGATGGCACAGGTTGCCCAGGTTCTGGAAAATGGACAATGCTCTAGTGCTTTCTCAGTCACCAATGGAGCTATGTTCTTGCTCCCATGCTTTTTAGCATGATACTTTCAGCCATGTTGTCCAATGCCTTCAATGTAGAGGAACATGGCATCAAAGTCAGCTACTGCATTAATGGTAAATTGAAAAGGCTACAAGTCAAGATTTAAATTGAAAGAGAGTTGCTACATGACTTTTTGTTCGCAAATGATTGTGCACACAATGCAGCCTCTGAACATGAGATACAATAAAGTATAGATCAATTCTCTGCTGTTTGTACTAATTTTGGCCTAATGATTAACACCAAGGAAACACAATTGTTCCATTAGCCAGCACCATACCATCCATACATGGAACCATTGATTATAGCAAATAGAGAAATTTTGAATACTGTGGATAAGTTTACTTGCCGTGGCATGATACTTTTCAGGGATGTATACATTAATAATGAGCTTGACGCACGCTTTGCCAGAGCTAGCTCAGGATTTGAGAGACTCCAAAGGAAAGTGTTGGAGAGAAGAGGTATTAGACTGACTATCAAACCGAAGGTCTACAGAGCCATTGTGTTGTATGTACATGTGTATTCCTGTAAAACCTGGACAGTATATCAGTGCTATGACAGGAAACTGATTCGCTTCCATTTGAATTGTCTAAGGAAAATTCTGAAGATCCCCTGATAGGATAAGGTACAAGACACTGAGGTCTTTTCTTGAACTAAATTGCCAAGCATTCAAATTCTGTTACAGAGAATGCAAGTCCAATGGGTTGACCACACTGTTAGAGTACCAAACATATGCTTGCCTAAAAGACTATTTTGGGAAGAATTCACACAAGGCAAGCACTCACATGGTGGTCAGAAAAAGTGATGCATGAATACTCTCAAGATCTCCCTTAAGAACTTTGGAACTAATTGCATGACATGGGAGACACTGGCACAAGACCACCAAGCATGGCATGCTCTCATCAGAGAAGGTACAGTGCTATATGAGCAAAGTAGAATTGAAATAGCTCAAAAGAAACACAAGATGTACAAATTTAGAGAATCCACCCGAAATGTTCACATAGATTATTTGTGCCAAACCCATGGTAGAACATTCTGAGCTCATGTTGGTCTGATCAGCCACAGTCAGAAACAGTGTAATTTGACTCTAACATAGTGATGTCATTTTGGTCCTCTTCGAAAACAAAGGATAATTTATCTGGAAGCTATGCTTCTCTTAACACAATCTGAGGTCATTTTAATTTGTTTTTGCCAATTTATCTTGATGACATAACTGATTTATTAATGTATAGTCGCTAAAATCCCCCAAATTTTTATAAACTACAGTCTAATCATGCCTCTTCATCTTGTGAAATTGAATTCTTGAACCCAAGTTCAAGTTATGTCTATCCCTATTGGATGTAATCTTATTTAAGTCAGCCCAATTTTCTAGCTTGTTGAGATATTTTTGGATCCTGACTGCTATGCACTGTCTTAGCTGTCTTTCCCCAGTCTGTCATCTGTAACTTTGATAAGAATGCCATTCATTTTTTACCTGTCCTCAATTAAAGTCTTGGCAGCACAAATACAAACATAGACCTGACTTTTGAAATCCTCACTTCTTTTTCTACATATTCACTATCCATTTATTTAATGGTATCATAAAGAAAATGAAATTATAATGTCCCATAAAACAATTTTTAAAGAATTTAAAGTTGTATTTTATTGAACTCTTTTGTTTTTAACATGACATTCATTTTCAAAATTTCCTTCCCATCTATCCAGTGAGTTGAACTTTTTATGATATATTTTTAAAAGAAAGGAAAAAATAACTAAGTAAAACAAATCAACACATTAACAATGCCTAACAATTAAGGCAGTATTCTAGCAACTAACCTTGACTTTGTCAAATAGATGCGGGAGGGTAATTTCTATACTTTTTTTCAGGGTCAAGTTCATTTATTATGTGTTAATTTTTTTTCCCATTTACATTGTTGTAGTAGTAGGATATATTGTTTTCTTGCATCAACTTACATCACTATGCATTAGTTCACATAAGTTTCTCTATGTTTATGTCATATGTCATATTTATCTTTCTTATATTTCAGTAATACTCCATCACATTTATATACCACAATTTGTTTAACCATTCCTCAAATGATGTGCATCTACTGTTCTTCCAGTTGTTTGCTGCCACAAAAGTACTGTTACAAACAGTCTAGGACAATATGGTGTCTTGGTTCCGTTACCTACTGGGGGTATATTCCTCGCAGTAGGATCTACAACTCAAATCTCATCACTCCTCACCATTAAAATGGTCAATTTATTCATTTTTTGTACAATATCAAATTGCTTTTCAGAGTCTGAGCTAATTTACCCTGTCCATAAAAGTATTTTAGAAATGAAAAAGAGTATAGCTTGCATGTTTCAAAATTAGCTCATCTATGAAGTAAGATTATCATGAAATAATTTAATTATGATATCCATGGGTCTCATGAAAAATTCTAAAGTATTTGAAGTTTGTCTTCAGGTTCCTAGGATCTCTATAGTGTGTCCATTTCATCCCTACCACTCCGACATTACATGTTACCCAAATTACTGGGGGGAAAATGATGTCAGATTTTCCACCATCACTAACATGTAAGTAATAGGTTTAAAATTTTGTTTGTCTAATGAGCACTGGCATTCTAATAGACAGTAAAGCTTTTACTTATTGGGTTGGAGCTATGATCTTGGAATGTGAATGGCGAGTAGATGTCCTAGAAAGAATGTTTTCATCATTTGAGCTATCACAAATCACTGGGACTATACCTCATACTAGGTTGAGTGGTATGGACTCAGATGAGCATAAGAAGAAGTAGCCAAGAAATTATAAATCACATTTCTAACAAGACTGCCAAATCAGAAGAGTAAACTCAATTTTACATAATTTTCCTCCTTAGTCTTAACTAAACATTAGCCTTGTCTATCTTAGCTTTCTTTTCAATACTTCATGAACCTATGATTTAATTGGTGTGAGCACACTTTCCTCTGGGGGAAGTTTAAACCTCACTTTAGTTCAGTAAATAAGACTTGTTTTGGCTGAAACATCCATCACTCAACATCTTAGTAATAAACTTCTCTGAATTTGAATAGGCAAGTCTTTGGAAAAGAGAGCATCTAACACAAGGTTCATACTTCAAGTCTATCCAGACTGGCATGACCTACTAGACCTCATACTTGGTTGTCATAGCCTTTGAGAACCCAAGATAACTTTCACAAATGATAGAGCTATAGTGGAGATATCTTTTCTCTTCTTTTTTAATTAATAGTTGCTATTACCAATTTATTAATTTCAAAGGTTCTTCTAAATGTACAAATATATTTGAGAAGACTTAAATGTGCAATGTATTTTCTAAACACTTTAAAGGTAAAATTTCCAATTGGGATATCTAACATCATAAATTTTCTTAATTTTTATTTTCTCTATCTCTGTGCATTCATCCACGATAATTAATCCAGATATCCCCATTTAG
>JAQQSK010011213.1:0-12363 GCA_028658325.1 Potorous gilbertii | reverse complement strand
TTTTCATCCTTTAAAAGAACTATATACATTTAAATTATGATGATTCCTTTAAGCCTGGTTTCAAGAATGGTAAATAATTTAGGCTGCTTCTCACCTTTCATGCCTGAGAAGTGGCTAGAATTTGTTCAGTTGTAAATTGAGAAATATCCATGAGTCAAGTAACCAAGCACATAACAGCTGTTCTGTGTTTCAACATAAAATAATAAAGGGAGTTGTGTATTTCTCAAGAGGGAGTAAAAAGATATGAGGGGAGATCAGATATTCCTAGGGTATCTTCAAATAGCAGAACTTGACTCTTTTTTTCCCTCAATCAACCTCAACACCTCAATAAGATATTTGGCAAATGTGATCACGCTAGAGAAAGGGAATATGTAAATAAATAACTTTTGAAGACAAAAAAAGTCTACTCTTGAAAAGAAAACTAAGCCAGCACTGATTTCTTCAACATTCCTTTCCCCAATGGCATTTATATGTTCTAGTTGGGGAGTCCTGGGTGCCCTCTGGTATGGATAATATCAACCAGAAGAGCATGGAGTTAAACCTTCCGGGAGCTCTGCTCTCAAAACAAATTCTTATTCTAGTGCTCATCTTTGTTAACGAGGCCTGAATACATTTTCTTATTATCCTAAACCCTGATGATAAAATAAATTTATATTTCACTTGTATTCAGGATGAATAAAGGAAGGATGAGCCAAGTTTACAAAGATTCAAAAAAAACTTGTAGAAAGAACAAGGGAAGAAAACAGTGAGTAGTTAAAATAAAAGAACTAAATTACAAAGAACCTTTATCAGGACTTCCACCCTGTACACCTGCAGCTTCTTGTCCTTTCAGTAAATGGATCTGCTTCACTGATTATTAAATTGCACGTTCTCACACTGGCTTGGAATGTTGAAATGCCACTTTCTGCTAATCACTGCAGTGCCCATCTTTGGGGCTATAGCTCTAAATGGGAGAGGTCAGCAGGGGCAGCAATGGGCCCTGCAGCCTAGGCACAGCTGACATTTCCTCCCCTTACCTTTCTAATTGCACAGCCTGCCCCAACCCATGAGCCTCACCATTCCCCAGAGCTCTTAGTCCGTTTTACTAGAGGGAGAACAGCTCAAATGAAGTTGGAGGCTTTCGTGCCGAGGCCTGGCATGTCTGTGGGGCTCCACATCTCCGAACTGATGGTGTGAGCAGCTGCCATCTGCTCCATCTGACAGACCGGAGGTGCAGTAGAGGTGGAGGATAAGTAGGAGAAGCAGCCATCAGTCATGCAAGGCTTGGCTGCATCCCCTGCTCTACAGTTGATGGAACAATCTCAGCCCAGTGGCAAGAGATGAGTTACCTCCTGCAGGGCCTGTGCCAGCTGCTCCTTCAGGTCCTTTTCCCCACGCTGTTTTTCCAAACCCTACAAAGCCAAAAACAAACGGAAGGTTTCCTTGAGGGGAAGCGAAAGGAGGAATAAAACCCAGCACCATGTGGAGTAGAGTGGATGGTACGTGGATGGCACGAGCATTTGGGAGCAGCAGGAGGAAGGTGGGGCAAGGGGAGGGTGGGCAAGGAGCAGGTGGGACAACTCCTGTTTTCACTCAAGCTGTTACCTACAAAGGGATTTAAGCAAAGCTGCCTGACTTTATAGTGCCTATGATGAGATTTTCACCTTTAACTCATTCCTAGGCTACTCTGAAAATATGCTGAATTGTTCCAAGCATCTCTCACAAGATAATACTTCTTTGATGTAAAAGAGCATTTGACCTTAACCTCAGTTTCCACTGAAATATAGATAATATTATCTGTACTACATCACATAACAGGACTGTCGAAAGGGCTTCTGTGGTAGAAAGAGCCACGGATTTGGAATCAAAGGACTTGGGACTAAATTTAACTGTACTGGTTGCTAGCTATGTGACTTTGGATAAATCACTTAATACCCCTGTGTCTCGGTTTCCTCATCAGTCAAATGAGGAATTGGATCGGCTGATCTCAAAGGTCTCTTCCAGCCTGAAACTCAATGAATTCCAATACATAGTGTTTCGGAAACAGTAGACAGCTGATTGCAATGTCTCAGTCTGGTCTGTAAGACCATTACCTTTCCACTTCCCATCTTACAGGATCATAGTTTTAGAGCTGAAAGACATCTTGCAGGTAATTCAAAAAGTCTCACCCCTTAATTTTGCAGATGAGTAGTACAGTCACATAAGCAATGAGCAGCAAAACTGAGAACCAAATTCAGATGTCTGGACTCCAAAAAATCAGTCTTCTTTCCACTGTACCAAACTTGCTACTCTCGAGTGGGTTTGAGAGCTGGGGAGTGGCACCTCTCCATCCCAGCATACATATTCTGTTCATTATCCTTTCTGTCACAGCTACATCTATCTCTTCCTCTGTCTGTTGGCCTCATTTTTACCAATTCATGTCCATCACCTTCTATGTGAATTTTCCCTTTGAACTGCATTACTTCCCTTAATATAGTCTGTATCAAATCATGCAGCTATTACTATCACCTCAAAACTGCTCGCTGGTTTTTCCATGTGTGTTGTCTCATTTCCTCTGCAAGGTCGTAATTTCTTTGATGGTGAAGACTGATGTTAAGTTTCACTATATCCCCAGATGACTTAGCACATGCACACAGTAAGAGCTTAATAAGCATCACTGAAATAGTAGGATTAAATTAAATTAGGATTGAAATGCACTTTTCAACTTCTTACATAGATTAATAATCTTATACCTGTTCCCTCTGTCAGGGAGGGGAAATAGGACTTATAAGAGCCCAGAAGGAAATGCTGCTTATAAAGAAGCATCACTCCCCTCAACTTCTATATATCCAACCCTCTTCTCACAACTGGCAAGTGGGCAGTGGAATTCTTCAACCCAGTTGTTTTTTTTTGACTCTGTTGCTTTGTTGGGTCCAGGGGTAGTTACAGGTAGTTGTCACCACATTAGATTTTTTTAAAAATTTTTTTCAGTTAATAAGTATTTATTTTCTCTCCCTGATGCCTTTTTCCATAAGGAAAAGAAAAGAAAACACTTATTTTAAATTGTAAAAGGTCATTTGAGCAGGTAAAAGGTAAGTAACCTGGAGGGAAATGTCTTCTGTTAATTTCCAGAATTGTGCTAAAGGCAGCAAAGATTTGCATACAGGCAATCAGCCCAAATGCATAGTACCCCATTTGCTGCCAATCACTTATCACAAGGGCATGAGGAGGACGGAACTTAAAATTCCTCAGAAATAAGAAAATTAGGTTCAAGATGAGCTTTTACATCAAAGAATTAATAAGCAGATGATTAATGTGAACGTTACAAATGATCTTGTCCCAAGTCACTTGATTCAAAGATGAAAGCTAGTCTTTACATAACCTTCTGGATCCTTGTCTCTTAATTTTACTTAGCTCTTGATCAATTTGATAGTAAGGAGGCAGGGTATATACATATATGATTCCTGCCCTCATCAGGAACTTGATGTTATGAAGCATTCTGGTCTGCAGGCAACAGAACCCACTTACCTAACCTCACACCTGAGTGTTTAACCAGAAGCTCTCCTTTGATTCACTAGTCAGGATGAGAGAACTAGAATACTCCGTGTTCTCACTGTCATTTCCAGATCCTCCCTCACTCACCATTATTGGGTAACTTACTTCTCCTTCAAGACTTGTTTTAGCTGTGTTTATCACCCAATCAAGCCTGTGGAGGCTCTTATGTACTCAACTCCAGGACTCTTGCTTTCCTTCCTCAGAGAGTTCAGTACCTGATTCAGTCTCTCTCTCCTCATTTCCCTTGCTGAACAGGACTTCAATATACATACTGATACTCCTTCAAACATCTTACCTTACTCATTTCCCACAAGTACACCCAAAAGCGGTCATACCCTTGATCTTGCTGTCTCTCACAAAAAAGCTCCACTTCCATGAACTCTGAGATTCCTTTATCTGATCATAACCTATTCCACCTTTCCCTCTGCTATGCAACCCCCCAGCCCCTAGTCCTCGCTGTGACTGCTAGTAATTCCAGCTGAATAGTTTTCTTCCCAGCCATCACCCCTGCGCTAGCTACACTTTTCTCCATTCTCTACCTTGACCCCCCTTCTATCTTGAGTTAATTCAATTCTACCAGATCCTCTTAAGTCCCTTGTCCAGGATCCTCTGGATAAACTTTCCTTGCCAAGTCTCAAGCCTTGAATTACTCACACCATCCACTCTGCTCCTACTCATACTCTGTGCAACAAAATTGGGGACAATCATGAAACCGTAAGAACTGGGTTCACTACAAATTTATGTTACGTAGTCTTAAATAGGTCCTTACTATAGCAAAGCAATCCTACAAGTGTCTAATTGATTCACTATTCTAATCACCACGGTGGCTTTTAAAAACTGTTTCATCCCTCCTCAAACCTCTCATGCCTCCTCTCCACCCCACCCCCACCCCCTTCTCAGCTAAGAATCTGGCTTCCTATTTCACTGAAAAAACTGAGATGATTTGCTGAGAGCTCTCTTCACGTCCTCTCATTTGAATCACTCGGATGTTTTCCAGCACTCTTTTCTTTAATCTCCACCTCATAGGAAGACGTGACCCTTCTCCTTTCCAGGGTTAAGACTTCTATATGTACCTTTAATCTCATTTCATTCTACCTTCTCCAGCAGATTCTTCCTCTATCAATCCCCATTCTCCCACTCAATCTACTGGATACCTCCCTACTGCCTACAGACACGTATTTGAACTGGTCATCCTTGATAGCTGAAGGCTTATCTCTCCTCCCTTTCGTGGCTAAGCTCACAGAGGAAGTCCCCTATAGTTGGTGCCTCCACTTCTAATTCTTAGTTCTCTCTACAGCTTGGCTTCCGACTTCATCGTTCAGCTGAAACTGCTCTATCTAAAATGAACGCTACTTCGCTGCCAAATCTAATGATCTTTCCCCAGTCTTCATCTTTCTTGACCTCTCTGCAGCCTTTAACATTGTTAGTCATCCTTTCGACAGCGTCTTCTTTCTAGGTTTGAAAAGTCTCTTTCTTTGTTCCATGAGACTGCTTCTGCTCACCTCCCATTTCTTCACCCTTCTGCCCTTTCTGCCCCCTTTAGAGTGCCATTCACCCTCTTACTCTCTAGATTTTGGTGACACTGCTTTCTCCTGGCTTTCCTCCTACCTGTCTGACTGGATCTTCATCCAGGTCATACCCACTAACCAGAGGAGTCTTCTAAGACTGTCCCGGGCCCTCTATTCGTTTCCCTCTGTATTATTTCACTTGGGGAGCTCATTTACTTCCATGGATTTAATTATCATCTTTATGCTGATTATTCCCAGACCTGCTTTTCTAGTGCTAACCTCTCTTACATCCAAGGCGCACATCTCCAACTGCCTATTAGCTATCTTGAACTGCACGTTTCAAAGACATCTTAAACTCAACATGTCCACTGAACCCATTACTTCTTTACCCTCCCCCAAATCTCCCTTCTTCCTCACTTTCCTATTACTACTGTGGGGGAGGCAGCTAGGTGGTATAGTGCATAGATCACCAGTGCAGGAGTCAGGAGGACCTGAGTTCAAATCTCACCTCAGACACTTGATACTCACTAGCTGGGTGACCTTGGGCAAGTCATTCAACCCCAACTACCTCATCCTGGGTCATCTCCAGTCATTCTGATGAATATCTGCTCACTGGATTCAGATGGCTCTGGAGGAGGAGCAAGCCGTTCCTCACTCAAAACATAGTAAAGTGCAAGTCATGTCATTATTTCTCTGATGACATGGTCTCTTCTTCGGCAATGAAGGACAAACACACGCTACTATGGGGATACCACCATCCACCCCTTTGCCCAGGCTCACAACCTAGGCTATTCCTCTACTCCTCCTCATATCCAATCAGTTGCCAGGTCCTGTTGATTCTAACTTTAACAACAAAACTGATATAAGTCCCCTTCTCTCCTTTGACAAAGACCACTCTCCTAGTTCGAGACCTTATCATTTCAAGTCTGTACTAATGCAATATCCTTCTGTATGGCCTCCCTGCCTTAAGTCTCTCCTCACTGAAGTCTATCCTCCATTGAACCATCAAAGTGACCTTCCTAAAATGCTAGGGTAACAACGTTACACCTGCCTCTCTGCCACCATGCCTCCATTTAATAAGCTCCAGATCCCTGTCACCCCAGGGATCACATGTAAAATTCTGTGTGGCTTCTGAAGCCCTCTATAAATTTGCTCTTTCTTACTTTTCCATCTTCTCACACCTTAATCCCCTCTACATACAATTCATTCACAATGGCCCCTTGGCTTTTCCTGGAAAATGATCCTCCATGTTCCAACTCTGTGCCTTTTCCATGGCTATCCCACTTACCTGGAATTCTCTCCTTTCATCTTGGTCTCTTGGCTTTCTTCAAATCTTAGCTAAAATCCCACCTTCCACAGAAGCCTTTTGTGACCCACCTTAATACTAATGCCTTCCATTCGAGATTACCTCCAATTTATCATTCATATATACTGTTTGGATATAGCTGTTGGCATGATGTCTTCTCCACTAAACTGAGGTCCTTGAGAACAAATTGTTTTTGCCTTTCTTTGTATCCCCAGAGCTTAGCATAGTGTTTGGCACATAGCTGATGCTTAATACTTGCTGATTTGACTTAACGAGGTGTTCAGGGATAGAGACATGGATACAGTTCTGCCTGGACCACAGCCATGACACAACTAAACCAGCATGTCTTTCAAGATCAAAATTGTCAGAAGCGGGGCTTGGCACACCAAATGTATACCAAATATCTAAGTTGTGGAGGATCCAATACCTCTGTTGCTGGCTGTTCAAGATGGGGAAAGGAAGGATCCTAAAACCTAACTAAATCCTAACTTTGTCCTCTGCAGCTGAATTATTATCAAGGTATGGCATACAGAATTTCGTTTTGAGGGTTATTCTAGTAAGGGCAAGAAAATCTGTTAACCGAAATTTGTCTCCCAGGTAAACATCACTGAGCTTTTTATAAAAAGATGAAAGCTATCAAAAACCAACGGCAATAACCAAATCATTTCTTCTTTTTTGGAGGCAATTGGAGGTTAAGTGACTTGCCCAGGATCACACAGGTAGTAAGTGTGTTACGGTCACGATCCTTCTGACTCCAGGGCTGATGTTCTATCTAATGTGTCACCCAGTTGCCCCACTCCAAATCATTTCTATGAATAATGGATATTAAAACAACTCTGAAGTTTTACCTCTCACCCAACTAGAGGAGAAAAAGTGAAAAAAAATGTAAATGGTCATTAGAAGGGTTGTGGAAAGATAGGCACTATAATACACTGTTGGAGGAGCTGTGAACTGGTCCAGTCCTTTAGGATAACAATTTGGAATTAGGAAAAAAAAAGCTGTTAAGTCACTCATATCCTACTACTGTTTACATACACTAAAGTGGACAAAGACCAAGGAAAGTTCTATATATTCCAGAGTGTTGATTTTTTGCAATAACAGAACACTGGACTTCTGTGCCCAATGATTGGGGAATGATGTGCAAACAATGGCATATAAATGTAATGTGATTGCACTATAAGAAATGATGAAGAATGCAAAGAAATGTAGGAAGATTTGTATAAACTGATACAGAGCAAAGAAAACTGAACCAAAAGACTGCAATAACAGAAAGGAAAATAGCAGTTAAAGGCATCCAACATCTACTTCAATATAATGAGCAATCTATCCCAGAGAACAGACAGTAGACAGGTGAGGGAATAGAAGGTATGGAATATTACATGCGCTTGCAGCGGTAGTCAATTTATCAATTGGTTTTTTGTAAGTGTTTTTCTTTGTTATGGGGAGGAGTCAGTGGTGCCATCATGGAAATGACTATGATGTAAAAAACAGAAGTCACTAAACATAAAGAGCCAGAAAACCACCACTGAGCTAACAGGCCATTTACTGTGACCTTCCAACCTCTGGATCTACACTGATTCACTTTTCCCTGATTCACCCTTGTTCTGACTAGGATGCTCGCCTTGAATGCCAGTTCTAATTTGGTTCCCTCTTCATCTACTGGTTCTGATTCTAGATGAGAAGGAAGGGAAGGAGATGAGAATAAACATTTATATAGTACCTATTATGCACTAAGCACTTTACAAATATCTCATTTGCCCTTTGAAATAAGCGCTGTTATTATATCCATTTTACAGCTGGGGAAACTAAAGTAAACAGGTTAAGTGACTTGCCCAGGGCAACACAGTTAGTGTCTGAGGCAGGATATGAATTCAGGGCTTTCTGATTTTAGGTCCATCACTCTACTGCACCACCTGGTTGCCTCTGGGTTCCTGGACTATGTCTGTCACTCATTTGGCCTGGTATCCCAATTCTGATCCCAACTCTGACTTCTGTCTTACAAAATTCCCTTCAATCCTCAACCATGGATTACCTGGTCTCTGCCCTAAGTTTCCACCTCCTCTATCTAGTGCTCAGCTTTTATCTATAACAATATGAATCAATTCAGGACACCAAGTCTCTGGAAGGGACAGGTACAAAATCTATACCTCTAAGAAAATGCCATTTATTTTCTCACATTACGTACCTCTAAGTGCGGCTCCTTCTCCTGGAAATTTTTCTCTAGCTGCTCCACTCTCTGCTGCTGCTGGACCTGCTCTGTAAACAGCTGGTCCTGGAGCTCCTGGAGCTCCTCCTCCATCTTCACAATCTCCTTCTGGGCCCCCTTGTGGCTCTGCTTCTTGACACTCAGAACAGCTGCCTGCTTCTCCTGAACCTTCACCTTCAGCCTGAGGATCTTGGCCATTGTCCTTTTAAACATGTCCAAGTTGCTCTGAGACGGTGACAAGCCTGGGCCTTGGTGCTCCTTGCTCAGCGACACTGTGGCTGTCTCTGTAACAGTCTGAAGGTCATCCTCAGCCGCTCTCTCCCTGCTTGGTCCAGGAGAAGCCAACTTTCCGTCCCCGTGCTTAGGGGCCTGTTTGGTCATTCCGGCTCTTCCGCAGGCCTTCCCTGACTGCTCATAGTCATGGGACACTTTATTTACTTTAGTTCTGGAGTCTGAAGAGCCCTCCGCTCCAGGGCTATCCAACTCCTCTAAACTAGATTTCCTTTTGGTTCTTGAGCACTTGACTACTGGCATATTATGCCTCAGGGCAAGACATGAGTGGATTTTTTCCCAGTCTTCTTCTATTACTTCATATTCATATTCTGCATTCTCCCTATTTTCTAGTGGAACTCCAAGCTGAATTCGGTCTCCCTCCTGGATAGGATAGGCCTTTAAAGGTTCCAGGCGTTCCCTGTTCAGCCAAACACCATTCAGACTCTGGGGAATGAGAAGAGATAGAAATGAGTAAGTCTCACAATGTTTATTCTCTTTAATGGGGTTCTCTCTGCTACAAATCCTTCTGCATGCTCACAAGGAAAACTCTTGAGAACAAATCGCAAGGAACAACAACTCTTAGAAACAGCATTTTTCAAGTGCAGCTTTGGTGCATCTCCTACATATTTTATGTTCATGCCTCCACTGAGAACTACGTACAAAACAGGCAGGAATCATTTCATTTCTGGTAGGAATAATACCAATTAGTACTTAACACCTTGAGGTTTGCAAAGCAGAGTAGAATACAAATGTTATCTTATTTGATTCTTACGACAACCCTGGGAGGTAGCTGCTATTATCACCCCTATTTTGCAGATGAGGCAACAGAGGCTAAATGAAGTTGAATCACTTGTCCAAGGGTCACAAAACTACTTTCTGAGGAAGGATTTGAACTCAAGCCTTTCTGATTCCAAGTCCAGCACTCTTGAAGAATCACTACAACAAGTGCAACAACATTGAAGGAAAAGTGTAATTAAGCCACACCTCTTGGTATCATGAAATGGAAAAAATTCAATTCAACTGTAGACAGTTTCTAAAGGTGATGTCAGTGAAGAAAGATATGCCTAAAAGTCACTGAAACACCTTGACACAGCACTCAAAACCACTGTTACTTCCTCTCTCTGTGTCCTAGTCTCCTTACCTAGCAAATGAAGGGATTGAATGTTATCCAAGTTCCCTTCCTGTTCCTTATAATCTGGTACACATCGGGAAAATGTGGCTTTGTGGAGAGGGTATGGACCTGGAATCAGGAAGACCTGGTTTTATGGGCACTTTAGATGCTTCCTGACTCTGTGATGCTGGGCAGGTCAAGTAAGCCCTTTAGACCTTCTTCTTCACTTCTAAGATGGGTAACTACTTTCCCACGTCTGTTGTGAGGATGAAAACGACAATGTAGACAATAAAGCTCTCTGTCAAACTGAGAATACTATATTGTCAAGCTATTATTATAATAACACTTACAAAGTACACACAAAATCAAGGAGAACAGAATACCAATGCCTTGTACTGGACATCATTATTCTGGAGACTGAAACAATTAAGACACCAAAGACCCTGACTTTTGTCCAGTTGATTCACTCATTAAACACTTAAGATCTACTGTGCTCGGTGATATAGGAGATAATTATGAAAAAATGTAAATATGGAGATGATACAGGTCCTACGCTTGAAGCATTTACAGCCTAGTTGTGGAGACAAAAATGTATACACATGAAACTAAAGAACAATACAAGGTAATATATTAGCAAATATGAGGTTATGTGTACCAACCATAAATTCTGTAGTATTTCATAAGGGAAAAAGAAATCAAGGGGTCAAATTAATTCATGGGAAAAAATAGGTTTGAGCTAAGGCTGAAAAAAGTGTGAGATTAAGGAAAGTGGGGGACATCTTAAGGGGCTTATATGTACCCCAGATCCCAGATCTAACTTTGGGTACAGGGATGGAGATGGAGTTAAGCCCTAAAATAAAGCTAAAATACTGTCAATCAGCATAAACACGTCACAGTCAACTCCTGACTTTTATCTTTTTGTCAAAAATTAGGGGTAATATAAAGTAGTAGAGTAATTCAAGAGCAAAGAGTAGGTAGCATGTGATACCTCCTACTCTCCTTTTCTCCATGCCTCTGCAAGGCTCTCAATTTTGCACACAAGATTTTCCCTACTATAATCTCCAGGGCTTGTTTTTCTAACTGAATATTTTGTTAAAGAGCTAGGCTAAAGCCAGTATGATCCTTTGGTGACTGTGCCCTAACACTGCTCACTCAGTCAACCCATTCCCCAAATTATTTCAAGTCAGCCTGGAAGGGACCAGTTCTCATGATGGCAGACCTCGGACTTAATACCTGACAAGTTAACAAAGAACAAAGCAGCTACAGTCTGGGAGCTATTAGGAACAGGAATGACCTAAGAAAAAATTAAATTTGGTATTGTACACATAGCAAACATCTCAAAGTAAAAAAGCAAGCTGACCATGAGTGTCAAAGGTTAAGGTACACAAACTTAAGTAAACCTAAAGGGCAATGATGGACTGAGTCATCAGTAAAAAAACAGTAAGTTAGTATGGAACTGAGGTTTAAAGAGAGGTAAAGGGAACTGGAGCATAAGAAGCAACAACAGTGCCTAAGAGGTCAGTCTAATATCATGGTAGCACATTATGATCCCCATGTACTTTCTCAAATATCCCATGTCTGAGACATAAGCTCAGCGTTCGTTCTACTATACAACCTTTGCTTCCCTATCTCTTAACTCCTAGTGCCACCTAGTGGCATAATTTATAAATATTCCTACATCTGTCTCCCAACTGCTTTTTAGTTACAGGTGACACCAGAAAAAGAGGATTCAATCCACACAGACGCCTAACATGCCATTCAGATATTCAGATTGCAAAGGATCATAGAGTTAGAGCTAGAAGGGACTTCAGAGGTCACACAGTTAAATTTCCTCTTAAACAGGTAGGTTAAGTGACTTGTTTAACTACGGTCAAGGTAGACTAGGGCCCAGAGGTAGGAAGTAACCTGTTCAAAGGTTGTATGTTCACAGGGTTTTTGATTTCACTGCTGTGTCAAGAGATAGAAAGTACTACATGCAATTTCAAAATGCTAAAGACAAAAATGATGAAATATGGAAGGAGTCAATGTTAGATGTGTTTGAGTAAGAGAGAAACACTAGGACAATGCTGGTGGAGTTGTGAACTAGTCTAATCCATTAAGGAAAATAATATGGATAATTACGTAAAAAAGTCATATATCCCAAGAGGCTGTATGGGGGAAAAAGTACAATATATAACAAAATGTTTGCTGAGGTACTTTTTGTGGTAGCAAAATATTGGAGATATAGTAGGTACCCATTGACTGGAAAAAGGATGAACAAACTGGAGTCCATGAATGTAATGGAATATTACTGCACTGTAAGGAACAGTGAAAATGGAGGATTCATAGAAATATGAGAAAACTTAGCGAACATAAAAGAGAGAACAAAGAGTGGACTCAAAAGAACAATACGGTTTAATATAAGCCAATGACTACAACAACGTAATATAAGCCAATGACTACAACA
>JAQQSK010011212.1:0-12363 GCA_028658325.1 Potorous gilbertii | reverse complement strand
GCAGGGTGGGGGGGGATGATGGAAGGGAGGGCAATGGAAGGAGGGAGCAATTTGAAGTCAACACTCGGGGAGGGTCAGGATCAAAAGAGAGAATAGAAACAATGGGGAGCAGGATAGGATGGAGGGAAATATGGTTTGTCTTACACAACACGACTATTATGGAAGTCATTTGCAAAACTACACAGATACGGCCTATATTGAATTGAATTGCCTGCCTTCCCAAAGGGAATGGGTGGGGAGGGAGGGATGGGGAGAAAGTGGAACTTAAAGTTTTAGGACCAACTGTTGAGTATTGTTCTTGCTACTAGAAAATAAGAAATAGGAATTTATCTGGCCCTACAGGTCAAAAGAGAAGATGGGTAAGGGAAGGGAGGGATGATAGAAGAGAGGGCAGATTGGTGATATGGGTAATTAGAATATCCAGGGTATGGGGGAGGTGGGAGGGGACAAATGGGGAGAAAATTTTAGAACCCAAAATCTTGTGAAAATGAATGTAAAAAGTTAAAAAATTTATTTAAAAAAAATTACTGACTGAATTCACTCAGTCTCCCAGGAAAGTTCTTTTTATTCTTTCTCTTGGTGCTTCCCACCCACTATGATTTTTACTACCTCTTGTTAAGTTATATTGTCATTCTCTCCATTATTCTTTTTTTTTCTCTTAAAGACAAGAGCACCCATGAGTATAAGAGCAAGAGTATCCACTGTCTCTTTAGGAAGCACTTCTGAAGCTGATATTCAATCAGGAATTAAGCTTTCTTTCAAATAAATCCCTTAACAGTTTGCACTTTGAGAAATTATTTTTCTTAAACTTGCAATAAACAGTATATCTTTTAATCTTCTACAGTGTTTATCCATAAAATGATAATTGAGAAAATTGGGAGTTTATATTCTTTGTGAATGGTACTTTAAATTGAATAAAATATATACTAGGTTTTTATGCACAAAAGTATTTTATTGATACAATAACAATGACAGATAAATTGCTATCTTTCAGTTTTGTAGATACTAAATTCTCCCCCGTTCCTTCTATTTCTTTTCTAAAAAGCAGGAGGTTTTGTAATAGAGTAGAAAAATTTCTCCATCTTTCTACCTAAACTTTACTTAATATGAAATCACTTCTTAAGTAGGTGTTAGTTTCTAAAGTCCACATATAAGAAGAAAATCACACACATAATCAAAATATCTTTGAAGTGCTTTAAATCATCATAGAGGATATATTTAAATGATTATGGGTTGGAAGGGGCTAGCGTCTTTTTTTAAAGGAAGTCAATGAGTTTCAGAGATCACATGAATCTGAGATGGTTGCTATGGAAACAATTAAATTTAGTTTTTATTTTTATGATTTTCAGTTAAAGCTTTGGTTGCTTGATCAGAGAAATGTCAAGAACCAGGACCCTAGCTCAAATAGATGAAAATACAAACAGGTAATATCTTTCCTGGCTAGAAAAATGATGATTATGGGAAAAAAATTGAAAAGAAATGTGACTATATTAGAGTGTGATCACACCACCATACAACTGGTTCTTATTCTTAATTTTCTATAGTGCAAGACAGGACACAAGATAGAAGAAATGCCGTGGAATCTTCTCACTTACCTAGAAAGCTAGGAAGTCCAAGCAAAGCTATCCCTATTAGGAGTTCCATGCTCTGGAAAACTTGGGCTTTATGACATATGAAGGGAGGATAACGAGGACAAAAAGGGAAGAGCTTTCTTTTTATTTCTTTTCTTTTTTTAGTTTTTTTCTGTTGTGAAGACAAAATAAACATTTACTTATTTATTTGTTTTTAAGATTTATTTATTCAACTTTTAACTTTCATTTTCACAAAATTTTGGGTTCCAAATTTTCTCCCCATTTCTCTCCTCCCTCCACCACAAAACCCCAAGCATTTTAATTTCCCCTATCACCAATCTGCCATCTCTTCTCACATCCCTCCCTTCCCTTGTCCCCATCTTTTCTTTTGTCCTGTAGGGTAAGATAAATATCTATACTCCATTCCCTGTGTTTCTTATTTTCTAGTAGTAAGAACAATACTTGACAGTTGTTCCTACAACTTTGACTTTCAACTTCTCTTCATGCCTCCCTCCTCACCGATTCCCTTGGAAAGCAAGCAATTCAATATAGGCCATATCTGTGTAGTTTTGCAAATGACTTCCATAATAGGCGTATTTCCCTCCATCCTATCCTGCCCACCATTGCTTCTGTTTTCTCTTTGGATCCTGTCCATCCCCAAGAGTGTTGACTTCAAATTGCTCCCTCCTCCCACTGCCCTACCTTCCATCATCTCCCCCACCCTGCTTATCATTTTCTCACCCACTTTCCTGTATTGTAAGATAGGTTTTTATACCAAAATGAGTGTGCATTTTATTCCTTCCTTTAGTCAAATGTGATGAGAGTAACCTTCATGTTTTTCTCTCACCTCCCCTCTTTTTCCCTGGACTGAAAAGTCTTTGGCTTTCTTCCTTTATGAGAGATAACTTGTTCTATTCCATTTCTCCCTTTCTCCTCCCAATATATTTCTCTCTCACCCCTTAATTTCATTTTTTAAAAATATGATCCCATCCTATTCAATTCACTCCGTGTTCTCTGTGTGTGTGTATATGCGTAATCCTACCAACCACCCAGACACTGAAAAGTTTCAAGAGTTACAAATATTGTTTTTCCATATAGCAATGTAAACAGCTCAACTTTAGTAAGTCCCTTATGACTTGTCTTTGCTGTTTACCTTTTCGTACTTCTCTTTGTTCTTGTGTTTGAAAGTCAAATTTTCTTTTTATCTCTGGTCTTTTCATCAAGAATCCTTGAAAGTCCTCAATTTCATTGAAAGACCATATTTTCCCCTGAAGTATTATACTCTGTTTTGCTGGGTAAGTGATTCTTTGTTTTAGTCCTAGTTCCTTTGACTTATAGAATATCATATTCCAGGCCCTTAGATCCATTCATGTAGAAGCTGCTAGATCTTGTGTTATCCTGATTGCATTTCCACAATACTTGAGTTGTTTCTTTCTAGCTGCTTTCAATATTTTCTCCTTGACCAGGGAAATCTAAAATTTGGCCACAGTGTTCTTAGGAGGTTCTTTTTTTGGATCTCTTTCAGGAGGGAATAGGTAGATTCTTGCAATATTTATTTTGCCCTCTGGTTCTAGAATATCCAGGCAGTTTTCCTTGATAATTCCATGAAAGATGATGTCTAGGTTCTTTTTTTGATCCTGGCTTTTAGGTAGTCCCATAATTTTTAAATTATGTCTCCTGGATCTATTTTCCATGTCAGTTATTTTTGCAATGAGATATTTCACATTGTCTTCCATTTTTTCATTCTTTTGATTTTGTTTTGTGATTTCTTGGTTTCTCATAAAGTCATTAGCCTCCATCTTTTCCATTCTCATTTTTAAAGAAGTATCTTCTTCAGTGAACTTTTGGACCTCCTTTTCCATTTGGTTAATTCTGCCTGTTAAAGCATTCTTTTCCTCATTGGTTTTTTAAACATCTTTTGCCAACTGAGTCAGCCTATTATTCAAGGTCTTATTTTCTTCAGCATTGTTTTTGGTCTCTTTTAGCAAGGTGTTGACCCACTTTTCATGCTTTTCTTGCATCTCCCTCATTTCTTCTCCCAGTTTTTCCTCCACCTGTCTAACTTGATTTTCAAAATCCTTTTTGAACTTTTCCGTGGCCTGAGCCCATTTAATATTTATTTTGGATATATGGGATACAGAGGTCTTGACTTCTATGTCTTTTTCTGATGGTAAGCATTGTTCTTCCTCATCAGAAAGGATGGGAGGCGATATCTGTTCACCAAGAATGTAACCTTCTATAGTCTTATTTTTTTTCCCCTTCTTTGGACATTTTCCCAACCAGTTACTTGACTTTTGGGTCCTTTGTCAAGAGTAGGGTATACTCTGACAATCCATGAGTTCTCAGTTCCCACAAGGTGGCACAATCAAGTGTGTTCTGGTCTGGATGCAGAGAGGCTTTTTTGTGCCCAGAATCTTAGCAGATATCTTAGCATATAACCACTTGGCCTCCAGTTCTCAAGTCAGCACTGGGGGCTGATTTTAAGATAAACTGTATGGGCAGGGCTACCACTCAGTGTGAGACAAAGACAAGCTTGGCCAGGGCCTCCACCAAGAGCTGAAGTAAGATTCAGCTCTTCAGTGACCCCAGGGGTTTTTATGCTCCAACAATGGCATTGTCTATACTGGCTGCTTAGCCCCCTCTGTGGATGCTACCTGCTGCCAGAGTTATGGGAAGGCCCTTCTCCCTTCATGGGCAGCTGATAAAATCCTGTCACTGACCTTTGACACCTGTGGGTGGAGGGATCTGGGGCCCAGCTGCTGCGAGTGGAGGTTCTGCCCCTCCTCCCAGAGTCTTGTCGCACCACGCCGCTCAGCCAAGGTTAGGCTGGCCTCGGTGTTTGGTTTTGCGTCTGGTTCAATCGGTGTTTCCATGGGCCCTTTAGGTCACCATGGGCTGGAAATCTTCACTCTGTTGTTCTCCACTTCTGCTGCTCCAAAATTTTTTGAGAGTCCCTCTCTACAGGTATTTTATGGGTTGTGGAGAGGACATTGTGTAAGTGTGTCTTTCAAGTCTGCCATTTTCGGAAGACCTTTCTTAAGAGATATTATCCAGAGTAAATTCAAAGGTGATATTTTATATTGCAGCAAGAGTGTTTGAGGTAATTGGCTGTGATCTTCTTTATAACGAAAAATTTTAAACAGTTGCTTTTTAATAAATTATATATGGATTTCTATCATTAGGGAAAAAGACATTATACATTCATATATATGAATGTATATATATATATGTATATAGCATTTATGTGTGTATATGTATACATGTATGTATATATGCATGTGTGTACATATGTGTGTACATATGTGTGTACATATGTATATATTATATATACATATACACACACACACACACACACACACACACACATATATATATATAAAACTGTACCACCAAGGACCGTAACACACAATAGGGTCTCTTTTACTGGTGCGCAGATCTTCTTTTCTAAAGAAAAGCTACTTTTGAGGAGTCAATCACTTTAGTTAAGCACATATATCATGAGTTTAGTTCCAGAAAAAATCTTAGCATATGCTGAACTTCAGAGAAAATGCAAACACTAAAATAAAGATCAACAGAAAGGGTTTGTCTGACCACAAACAATACATACATAGTTACGAGGGAGAGAAGCGTCAAGATCTGGGTTTTCAAAACCCGGGACTCCTTAAAGGCTTCCTAGAGCCTCTTCTGACCAAACACTTCCAAAGAGGAAGCATCAGAACAAAATCTCACTTCAGAGTATATATGCACTTTTAGAGCTAGAGGACATCACAACCCTTGAGACCTAGTGTCTCATTTGAAATTAACAAAAGGTTTGTACCTTCCAACAAGAAAAAAAGCGTCTTCCCTTATCAATCTTCCCTTATTGTATGGGGAAGATCTTTAAGTCTCATTAGCATTACAATAACATACACTATATATTATATACAATTATAGGGTATACATTATAAGAATAGAACTCATTTTATTAAAAATACTACATAATTAAATGGAATGTGGACTCTAGCTTATTTATAATTTAACAAGAAGATTACAATTTGTTATTAGAATGAAAATTTTCACACTGACTCCCAGATCATTTTACACTGTGGTATGATGAAAATAAATCTAATAATAAGTCTAGTGGAAGGTTGAGATGTCATATATCAGTGAACTTGAACGAACTGTCAATGTCAGTACACACACACACACACACACACACACACACACACACACACACACACACATAGTATTCTTACATAAATATATGTGTATACAAGGCCTTAAAAATATTTTTAAAAATAGGAGTTGTTCATGGAGAAATTGTACAAGACATATGGATATGTAGTATGCATATAAGTATATATGCATATACATATGCACATGTAAATGCATTAGGTGCTTGCATATGGATTATAATACTACATATGTACATAATTGTATAATAGATTTTTTCCAACCTCACTTGTGCACTATTTAAAATAATTATGCCAAGTTTTAAAGTGATATTGGGTCACACACATATACATATGTGTAGCAAAGTTGACCAAAGTCAATGAGAAAAATAATTGCAAAAGCAAAGTAAAGTAGCAATACTGTATGTATAATACATTTTATGTATTCTATATTTTACATGAGCTATTACTGTCATGGTTTTCAACTTCTGTTTTTCTTCCTTATGTATAATTATTTTAATGTCATTAAATATGGTTTAAAATAAAATGGAAAACACATGAGTACATCAAAATTAGACCATGAGAATTTGTTCAGAGCTTTTTTTGATATGCTGTCTTTCATGGGAAATAATGGGTATTCATACTTTGAACAATGAAAAGATACCTGTATTTCTTCCTTAAACTGTTATTAGAAAATTTACCCATTTTTAACCATCCTTCCAAAAACCAAAAAAAAAACAAAGCTAACAAACAACAAGTAAAGGTGAGGAGACTCTTTCTCTAATATATATAGTCACAGGAAATTCCTCATTCCTAGTAGATTTTTCTATTTAAATTAGTTCTGTTTCTCTTTAACACGTTTTTATCCAGGGGGCTGAGGTATTTTCTGTGTGAGAGTAAGGTAATTTTGTGAAAGTAACATTAACCCTTTCAATGGGGTTTAATGATGTACACACCGAAAAATACCACGGAACTTTATGTCAAAGTATGGAATTATGACTTCAACAAAGAAATAAAGCATTCACACATAATTCATTTGTACAGGGGGAAAGCCATAATTTAGGTAGAAGAACCTGTTACAATGAAGTTTATTTTCAAGAAAATTCTATAACCCACATTGTTAAGTACTGATAGGATGAAATATCATCATACTCTTTTATAAGACGAAAGAAGGACTTTCATGCCAATATCAATTTTTCTGATCTTTTGTCTTTATAAATACTCCTTATAGCTTAAAGCATGCTTTAAAAAGCATGCGGTTGATGAGTTATTAACGAGATTTCTCACTCCTTTGACATATTTTATATGTATAACCTATTACCTTAAGAAGTCTATCCCATGTAAGATTTATCAGGTGTCTTGATGAGTCTATATCTATGATAGTTAAATTGAAATATTATTAGTCTATCAAATTCATAGATTCATGTGATTTGCCCAAATATGTTAGGAGAAAGATGAATAATTGAAAAATATTTGGAATAGATTAAGCACAAGTGAAGTCTTATGATCTGCAATTGTGGCTAATATACAAAGTCTGTTTATTGATTGTCAATTTGTTATAATTTCTCAAGCAAATTATTTACTTATCTCTTGGAAAGAAGGGACAATTGAAGAATTGGGTCACTTTAATACAATAAATTTTTGTTTTAATAGAAAAGAACAGAACATTTTCAATTTTAGTGGCACAGTGGAAAGAATGTTTAATTTCTTTTCATAGGATGGATGTGTGTGTGTGTGTGTGTGTGTGTGTGTGTGTGTGAGAGAGAGAGAGAGAGAGAGAGAGAGAGAGAGAGAGAGAGAGAGAGAGACAGATAAAGAAACAGAGAGAAAGACAGAGAGAGAGGGAGAGAGAAAGAGGGAGACAGAGAGAGTGAGAGAATGAGAGACAGACAGACAGGTATTGAAAGAGAGAAAAAGAAAGAGACACAGACACACACAGAGAAAGGAAGATACAGAAACACAGAGAGAGACTAAGGGAGAAATAAGGTGAAGATACAGAGAGAAAAGAAGAAAAGAGAAGAGAAGAAGAGAGGAGAGGAGAGCAGAGGAGAGGAGAGGAGGGAAGAGGAGGGCAGGGGAGGGGAGTCCAGTGAAGGGGAGGGCAGGGGAAAAGAGAAGAGGATTGGGGATGGATGAGAGGAGAGTAGAGAGAAGAAAGAAGGGGAGGGAATTGAGAAGGGATGTGAAAGAAAAGGAAGAGAGTAGGAGGGAAGAGTAGAGAAGGACAGGTGATGTGTGGGGAGATAAGGGGAAGGGAGAGGAGTAGAGGAAGAAGACAAGATGGAGAAGGAAGAGAGCAAGAACAAGATGTATATGTGTATACATGCTTGGTTGGAAAATTCATTACTGTTATATAAGAGTTTGGAAAGTTTGAAGATATTAATGAGTTTATCTTGAGAATGGGAAAAAATGACTTCTTCATCTACTCTCTTCCCATTTTCTTCCAAGTAAATGATATTTTACATTTTTACAATGTACACTTTAACATTTTATTTAAAGTTCAAGGGGGTTAATAAGCTTCCTTTGAATGAACAAAATAAAACACAATGATAAATATAATGAACTTTAAAATCTTAAGGAAAAGTAGCTAGGACTTTTAACTCTGAAAGCAGTGCCACACACGCCCCAAATACCACCAAAATGTGTGGATAGTTTTACTTTAAAACTAGGTCACTAATGACATGAATTGATTTTTAAAAAAATTTACATTGTTTTAAGAGAATATCATATTCTCAAAGAACTAAAATAGAGCAGACCTATTATTGAAAGAACTCTAATTGCTTGTAAAATGTCCCTGAAGAGAAAAGTTTATTAGAAAAAATGTACACACATATGCAGACACACATACATGCATATAAAGACAGACAGATAGATAGATAGATAGATAGATAGATAGATAGATAGATGGATAGATAGATAGATATTTAGGTGTATAAATGTGTGAGAGACAGACAGAGAGGCATTAGAGGTCATCTAATCCACTTATTTTAATTTTCAAGTGAGGAAGGAAAGATTCACAGAGATGAAATAACTTGCTCAAATTCAGCATGTTTTCAACCATTTATGATTACTTTTTTCTTTACTTCATCATAGGTCTGTAAATTTTTCCTGGTAATGTGTCCTTATTCTTACTTGTGATCGCCTTTCTTAATTTAAAAAAAGGCAAGGAACACCTCAAAGACTGGTAATATTTGATATAAATTTTGTTTAATTTTTTCTGAGTCCACAGTTTCCTCATTATAAGGAACACTAATCTCTCTGGTCTCTTCATATACAGCACTTAGCAACCATCATATGATTTATTTAAAATTGATAGCATGTTACCATTAGTTTTACCAGAGTGAATAGCTGATCTGAGGGACACTTGAGTTAATAAGTCATTAATCTGTGTATGAAAAATTGAAAATGTTGTTTCTTTGCTTTTACTTAGAACCATTATGCAAGGGGTTTTTCTGCCCAAGGGAGATAATTTTATCAGTAAGTATTCTATGGAAACTGCTTCTATCACTATTAATTTCAACTGGTGCAAGAAAAGATAATTGCCAAAGATGGGTGACATATTTAGAACGACCAGAGTGAACAATGAGAATGCAAGATGCAACTGTAAAATTAGGCAGGGCATTAATGAATCATTGTTATTTTTAGGGTCATGTAGATGTTAGACTCAAAAGGAATACTGGAAGAGAGAAACAAAAATACTAAGTTATTGGCAACAAATGTTAGCAACAGTATTTCTTTCTCTTAGCTCTCTCTAATTCATCATTGTACTGGAAACAAAATATTCACAAGTTACAATGAGTTTGTTTGAAAGATTCTATGGTACATATTTGCTGTATAACTCATAACTTATTTAATGCATATGAGATGCAGTTTCTTTATTAATAGAATCAGAATACTGTGATCTGAAGTGGCATTGAAGAGGAGTCCTTATGAGGATGAAATTAGATAATACGTAAAAAAACACATTGCAGACCTCAAAGTGCTATATAGATGTTGCCATTGAAAATCATGTGTGATTTTTATATTACCAAATCTAATCTCTCCCCCCCTTTTTTTTCCAGTTTTAACCACTAAGTGATGATCAGAGAAAATTTTAACAGTAATATAGAGTTGATTCAATATCAAGAAACTATTAGCATACCTGACCATATAAATTAAAAAACAGCAAAAATCATATGATTATCTCAGTAGTTCCAGAAAGTTTTTTTCTTTTCTGACAAAATACAACTCTGTAGCAGTAAGCATCCCAACACACATAGGGGGGCCTGCCACCACAGGTTCTTTAATCTGCTTTCTAAAAGGAAAGACAACTTTTGAGAAGTTAACAATCACTTTAATCAAGCACATAGATCATTCGCTTTAAATATTTACTGAACTGATAGATATGAGTGTGTCCTTCATGGTAATACCTGATCACCTAGGGTCCCTCACACTTCCCCTCGCCAATGTCTAATCCAGAAGGGCCTTCCTGTTTTTTTGACTAGCTTGCACAGGCCAGTGGGTAAAAGTGGAGGAGGGGGAGAGGTAATGATGTATGCACTCTTCAAGACTGGTCATACTGGAAGTCATCTACATAGCAGACCATCCCTCTGAACAGGTATCAACAACGTAAACTAATGGTAGACCAAGCAAGTGAGTCACATACATTTAGTTTCCAAGCCTGACATAGTAAAATATCAAGGATCAGTATGCTAGAATGGTAGCTCAAAACAATTTCCACTACTTTAGGCTTCCAAGTTACACCTTTAAGAAAATGATTACTTTTACAAAGTTCTTAGACATGACTCTTGGTGACATAATTACAAGGTTTTACTATTTTAAAATTCTATTGTATTAAGTGGAGAAATTAACCTCATTGCCTATCAAACTGATATGATATTATAAGCTGGAATGGCCTACATATGAGCCATTTTTAAGTAATGGTGAAATGTCTATCTATCCAACAGAGAGTACGTGGTTATGAAGTTAGTACACAAGGCTCTAGTGCATTCCTGTTATGCAGGCAGTACTTGTTCATTCATGCAACAGATCCCTGGAAACCAGATCCACAAAGTAGATTTTGTTTTCTCATAGGGACAAAAGTGATATAAAGACCAAAGTTTGAAGTCATCATTACCCATACTTCACAGTTTCCCCAAAGGCCTAACATACCTGTGGCAATGGTAATGCATAACATTAAAAATGAGCAAGGGGAATCAAAAGTATGCACTATGCCACGAAGATTATTTAGATCAAGGTACTATTCATGCCAGTGGTATCACTTCTTTTTCTCATCCTTTTATACTCTTTAGGGGAGGGAATCTAAAATATTTAAGCATAATCATAGTGGTTTGGGGCTTTGAATTTGTTTTGCTTTTTCTGTCAGTGTTCCTTCATTATTTTGGCAATAACTTGATATTATTGACAGTTTTTTTTAAAATTAGTGCTTTATTAAAGTGCTAAAAACCATCATACATTAGGTGGTTCAGTGGATAGAGAACTAGTGCAGAAGTCAGAAGGACCTGAGTTCAAATCTCACTTCAGACACTTGACACTCACTAGCTGTGTGAACTCAAGCAAGTCACTTAACCCCAATTGCCTCATCCTGGGTCATGTCCAGTTGTCCTGATGAGTATCTGGTCACTGGAGTCAGATGTCTCTGAAGGAGAAGTGAGGCTGGTAATCAGCACAGCCCTCACTCACTCAAAACAAAGTTAAGTGCAAGTCATGTCATTATTTCTGTGATGGCATGGTCTTCTTCAGCAATGAAGGATGAACACACACACACACACACACAGATATCATTCACCTAGTTCAGGGGAGTTATCACCCTGAACTTCAGAGAAAATACAGAGAAATCAAAGATCAACAGATATGGCTTCCTCTGTCTGACCATAATCAATACATGTATCACAAATCAGTAGACCACAGTTACTAGAAAGGGAAGCACGAACATCTAGGTTTTCAAAGCCTGTGGACTGTTTAGTAATTTCCCAGAGTCTATCTAGCACACAAATCTTCTTCCAAAAACTAAGCCCCAAAGTAAAATAGAACCTCAGAGTCTTTATACCCTTTTTAGTTCCAGAAGGCATCATATGCCTTGAGAACAAGTGCCTCATTAACAAAAGGTGTAGACTTTTCTACAAATATTCCAAGACCCAACAACAGGTGGGAAATATTCTCTTTAACTGTATTATTCAGAGGCATTATACTTCTTGGTATAAACAAAAACAGCAGAAGATCCTACTTTGCTTGCCCTCACAAACTTCTATTAAAAAAAACTAGAAACCATTAGAATAAATTGTACTTTCCTTAAAATAAGTAGTATCATTAAAAGAATTAGGAAGTATTAACTGCAATAGAAATAAACTAGAACCTTTCCCAGTAAAATCAGGGAAGAAGTAAGAATGCCTATTAACATGACCGTTATTTGATATTACACTAGAAATTTTAACTATAACAATAAAGGAAGAAGTATAAATTATGAAATGAATAAATAAATCTATCACTCTTTGCAGATGATATACTTAGAGAATCCTTTTAAAAATCAACCTAAAAACTAGTTGAAAAAATTAACAACTTTATTTTTTTAAATAAATTTATTTAACTTTTTACATTCATTTTCACAAGATTTTGGGTTCCAAAATTTTCTCCCCATTTGT
>JAQQSK010011211.1:0-12363 GCA_028658325.1 Potorous gilbertii | reverse complement strand
ACCTTGATTTTACAGATATTCATTCTGATATTACACTCTCTGCTTCCATTGAGACCCACTGATGGTGATTTTCTACAATTCTGTCCTAATTTCTAGCCCTGGATAAATCCTATTTTCTTAGTGACAAAAGTAGAAAAGTAACAAAGGAACTGGAAGTGGCATCTGGAAAACATGAGTATAAATGATATTTCTGACAATAGTTACATGACTATGGCAAGTCTCTTCACCGCTTTTTGTCTCAGTTTTGTCATTTGTGAAATGAATAATAACGTCTCTATCACCTACTTACAAGGCTATTGTTGGATCACATGAGATAATAGATGTATGTCACTTTGCCAAAGATGAGTGGCTCTGAAATATCTGTTATTTACTGGCCTGTTTTCTTCTAGTATGAGTATCAACCAGTGTCTTACTAGAGGAAGTTATGAAGATACACACTTTCTACTATAATGTTATACTATATAACATTAAGTGAACTTGCACCAGTACATGGCAATTCTTGCATTCATCCTGTATGTATTTTTTTTATCACATCTTCCCAGAATGACTATTCAAGATCCCCTCTGTATTCAAGTCACAAATAAAATGATAATGACAGTAACATTTATATGGTATTTAATATACACCAGGCACTTTGTTAAGGGTTTTATAATTACTTTCTCATTTGATCTTACAACAACCCTGGGAGGTAAGTACTGTTACATTATTCCCATTTTACAGGTGAAAAATCTGAGGCAAATAGAGGTCTTAGTAACTTTCCCAAAGATACATAGCTAGTATCGGAGGCTAGATTTTACCTAATTTTCCTTACTCTAGGTTTAGCATTCTATCCACAGCACCATCCAGATGCTCCGAACATCCATCAACAACTCCCATTCCCAGGGAACATTGTTTTATACTTTACTGAGAAGATTGAAGTTATTAAGTGTGGGGTCCCTCCCCTCAGCTCCTGCATACCATTAAACCATCTCTGTGAATTCTCTAACATCTTCTCTCTTCCCTCTAGTTCACAAGGTCTTTCTCTTTAACAGTGTTAACTATTCACTTGCACTCCCATCTCCAGCATGGCCTTATTCTAACCACAATCCCCTTCTCTTTACTAACAAAAATAGTGCTGTTCATGACCTTTCTAAATTTCCTGCTTCCTGAAATCTGGCATGACTTTTATGTCATTTCCTTATTGAATTCCTTTCTAGCTTTTAAAGATCAACTGAAATGTTTTGTATTCCATGAAATATTTCTTGCTCTCATTCTCAAACATCACAACGCATGACATGCATCTCCCTAAAGATACTACATGCATTACTAAGTTTTTTGATTATTGTATTTGTGCCTTATCCAACTACTAAACTATAAGCTTCCTGAGAATAAATATAATATTATATCTAAACTATCTGCTAGAGACATTACAGTCCCAAGTGAGGATGGTAACTGGACTGGCGATAGAGAAATTCCAGTGATTTCATTCCCTCTACCAATTCAGATGTTTACTTCTGCAACTTCAAATTTTAGCATTATCTTAGATATTGAGAAGTTGTATAAATTGCCTAAAGTCTTATGGGGGATATATGTCAGAGGTTGAAGTTTTTTCTGACTCCAAGAAAAAATATGTGTCTAGATATGGTAGGAGCAGAGGCACAGAGTGATTTTTTTTTCTTTTTACTTTAGTTGCTGAATATAGATCGAAAATATTAAGGAAAATGGTCGTAACTTTTTTCTGGCATTTTTGGTGAGGCAGGGCTAGGATCTTCAGAATTTAGAATTAAATCTATATGAGTAATTCCTAGTGTGAAAGTACACTCCAGTGATCCAGTGATAAAAATCAGCTACTCATCTGTAACTTAAGACCATAGAGAGTTGTGTGTGTCAGTGAGTCAAGTGTGTCAGTGATTTATGTGTGGCTGTGCAGATAATATAGACTAGAGGTAGAATGGTTTTCCTGACTCAAAAATTGGCCCTCTTGTTCCTGTTTCTTTTCTGCAAATTAAATGGTGGGGGAGGAAACAGTAATAACTTTGTCATTAAAAGATTCAAATTAATTTGTTCAATAGCAAGTTCTGCTAGTATATTGACTGTTTCCATTATTAAAAACCGTGCTCCTTACAGAGCTATCTGAAAATGCATCTACAGCATCCCATCATTCAATTCATAAACAGATGTACAACTGCTGTGTTTTTAAAAATGGATGAGTCTGGTCTATAAGTTAAATAATGTCTGTGACTAAATTTTGGCATGAATATGGACACATTTTTATGGCATTTTTTTCTATGCCTGTTCAATTTCTTTAGAATGGTTTCTATCTAGGAAGCATGAAAGCTTTGTTGGAAGCTTTCATTTCTTTAAGAACTAATGTTATTTGAATATTTCATTATCTTACAATTTGAGGTCTTAATTCCTCCTAATTTGAAAACCCTTACCTCTTATACAAGAATATGAAAATATTCTTTAGCAAGATAAAAAATAAAAACAAACCTACAACATATTGTCATTACTTCTTAAGGGGTAAAAGGGTTGTGTATACAATGCGCCTAGGAGAAGATCATCTTATATTGATATTGCTTTTAATTTTTGCCATTAATAGGATGGTTGAAAATTTAAAAAAAATAAAATCAAGAAAGTTGATATACTTAATTTGCCTCTAGACTAGAACTAATCCATTGCTTCCTTAGTTTCCTTTATCTAGATTGCATTTATAAAGTGTGTATGTGTGTGTGTATGTATCTTTGTATACTCATTTAAAGTTATCAATGTCTACATGGAATGTTGGATACTCTCTGAGATCTGGACTACCCCTCCGAAAAGCAAGAGAAGCTGCTTGAGAGTGAGGGAGGGGGCAGGCAAGCCTCAGAGCATCTTGAGGATGGGCACTCCATTCTCCACCCTCTGAGAGAGGGCAACTGAACATGGATTAGGTGTCTCTACACACATAAGTAATGCCGGTCTAGGCATTATTAGATTTGTTACTAGAACAAAGCTACTTTAAAGCCTCTATGTATAAACAGGGATTTCAGGATTTATTTCCCTACTTCCATATTTACATTAAACAGCTTGGTCCATTCCTACTAAAGGCTACACACGCACACACACATGTGCACGTGTGCGTGCGTACATACATACACACACGCACACACACACACAAACACACACACATACAAACTGAATAGTGAGCAAACCCATTTATCCAAGCAGATAGGAGACAGAAATGAAAAAAACTATAGTTTTAAAGAGAATTTTAAACCAGGAAATATAAAATGAAATAAATAATTTGGCTTTATGATGAGAGCTTAATCTGACTAAGAGTTATCTTGATTTGAGCAAAAGAAATTACCCAAAAAATCAAGGAAGCAAGCTGTAAATGAGGGATGTATTAAGGAGCCAGCTTCTCTGGCTGTGTACATGTGTACAGTTTCTAGTGTCTGTCTCTATCTTTCTATATGTTACCTCTATCTATCTCTCCCTCCTCTGGGTCTCCCTTTCCTACTCTCCCTGCGTCTGTCTCCCTCTGTCTCCCTTTCTTCGTGTATCTAAAGTCTATCCCTAGGAGACTTTGGAGTCATGCCTGTCTCTTCTTGCAAGGCAGGCATGAGAAATGCATCTCTTCTCCAAAGTTCTTTTCCCACTTCATCTACAGACCAAAGTATCACATCAGTTTCTCACCAGAAATGAGGAGAGTTTTAGGCAAAACAGTGCAGGTTGACCCAAAATATATCTTACACCCTATGAAAACACTTCAGAATAATTCCTTACCAAATCATGAACACAGCAAAATAAACAAACAAAAGCCCTTGGAAGATTTTCTCATTAACTCAAAATATGATAGTTGTATTAAAAATTATCTAAATAACTGAGAAATTCAATAAAAGAGTTTTCCCCTTATATCTATCGTACTGGCAAAGATGAAAATAAAACAAAGGAAAAATAATTATAATGTGGCAGGGTTGTGGGTATATAGACACACTAATGCACTGTTCATGGAACTATGAATTAGGTCAGCTGTTCTGGAAAATCATAAAGAATTTTATTTAAAATGACCATCAACTGTACACAACCTTTAACCCACTTATCACACTAATGGGCATATATCCTAAAAAGTCAGACAGAAAGAAACCCCCAAAGTATGTTAAACTGTTTGCAGTCACATATTTTGAAATAATAAAGTAAGAGAAACAAAATGATTACTCTTCAGTTCTTATACCTGAAGAAATTGTTGCATGTGAATGTGGCAGATGAATATTGTCCCAAAAGGCATGATGATCATAGAAAAGTAAGATAAATTTGGGAAGACCTATAGCAGTGATGCTAAATGAATTTAACAGAACCAAGAATGCAATATATATAGTGATCATGAGTATGTACCAGGAAGAAAGCAAGTCACTGAAAGTTATTCCAGCTCAGTTTAGTGCAATGCCAAATCCTGACAGCAAAACATAATTTCCTCCTCCTAGAAGAGAGAGGTGCACTAGATGCCTAGAATATGACCTGTTTTAGCAGAAAGAGATAAGAGATGTGTCTTTCTGTTTACCTTGAATAGTCTTCCTTGCTACAACGGAGGGTTCCTTAGGGGCAGAGGGACATGGAGAACATTAGTAAAATAGAGAAGGGGGTATGCTGTGCAGTGGATAGAGTGTTGGAGCTGGAGTCAAGAAAACTCATTGTCCTGAGTTCAAACATGGCCTCAGGCACTAATTGTGTGACCCTAGGAAAGTCACTTAACCCTGTTGCCTCAGTTCCCTCAGCTGTAAAATGAGCTGGAGAAGGAAATGGTAAACCACTCCAGTATCTTTACCAAGAAAACCCCAAATGGGGTTAGAAAGAGTGTGATAAAACTAAAAATGACTGAATAATAAGATGTAGAAAAATCAGTAAGATATTTATTTTCAAAGAAAACCATTCAGTATTTTAAGGTTTTACTCTATGTTATTTTTGGATTTCAACTCAAACCAGAGTGAAACAATCAGATTATTCACTTTTAAAAAATTTGTTGTTGTAGAAAACATAATTTCTCAAAAATATCTGACTAAAATTTATCAAAACAGTTATTCTTTGCTTCCATATTTTAAAAGACAGTCATGTTTGCTTAATGTTGAGATTATCCTTCTCTGCTCTAGGGAAGGCAGACCCTACAGTTAGTTCTATTTACTTTTCATCCAAGTTATTCCCTGGTTTAAAGTGTCAAATCCATATTGTCCACCAAATTGTATTCCTCATTTCCTTTCAAAAGTAACTCAAGATAAGCTTCTCTGTTACAGCTTTCCAGGGTGTTTAAGATCCTTTTAATTACCACCTTAGCCCTTGTAATGTTTTAGCAAAGTTTGCTTATTTGGATAAGGACATATTCTCTAATGGATCTGTAATATCATTAATATGAATGACCCCATCCCACCATGGGATGTAACTATGAATTACACAAGAAAGAAGCTAAGGAGATGAATAGAATTTTATTAAAGTTCGATATAACAGACCAGAGAAAATTGAATGGAGATAGAAAAGAATGTAACTTTTTTCTCAGTAGTACATGACACCTGCACAAAAACTGACCATGTATTAGGGCATGAAATCCTCACAATCAAATGAAGACAAACAAAAAATTAAATACACCCTTTTCAGATCATGATGCAATAAAAATTACATTCAATAAAGGGCCACAAAAAGACAGGCTAAAATTAATTGGAAACTAAACAATCTAATCCTACAGAATGGTGGGTTAAAGAACAAATCATAGAAAGAACAATTTCACAAGTCATTCTCTAATTAATAATTTGTCAAAGGAAAATGCTCTAAATTACTATCAAACAGAGAAATGAAAATCAAAACTACTCTGAAGCAATATATCAAACCTATCAGACTGCTAATATGACAAAACAGGGTAATGATAAATGTTGGAGATGTGGGAAAATTAAGACACTCACACATTGCTGGTGGAATTGTGAATTGATTCAACCATTCTGGAGAGCGATTTGGAACTAGGTCCAAAAAGCATAACTGTGCATGCCCTTTGACTCAACAATACAACTTCTAGATCTCTATCCCAAAGAGATCATTAAAAGGGGTACACACATACAACAAATATTTCTACCAGGTCTTTCTCATGGCGTCAAAGAATTAGAAATTGAGGGAATACACGTCATTTAGGAATACACATGAACAAGTTGTGGTATATGAAAGCAATGGAATACTACTGCGCTCTAAAAAATGATGCGTAGGCAGGTTTCAAGGGAGGAAAGAAATGGATTTATATGACCTGATGCTGACTGAAACAAGTAGAAGCAGGAAGACATTGTGCATGGCAGCAGCAACATTGAGATAATCAACTATGACTGACTTAACTCTTCTCGTCAATACAGTGATCTAAGACAATTCCAATAGACTCATGATGGACAATGCTATCCACATCCAAAGAATGAACTATGGAGTCTGAATGCAGATCAAACATGCTATTTTCACTTTTTAATATTTTCAATTATTATTTTGTGGCTATTCCCTTTTGTTCTGTTTCTTCTTTCACATCTTGTATGACTGATGTGAAAATGTTTACATGATTGTATATGTATGACCTATATCACATTTCTTCCCATCTTTGGTATAGGGGGACTGGAGGGTAGGCGAGAGAAAAAAATTGAAACCAAAAATCTCATTAAGAAATGAATGTTGAAAGCTATCTTTATATGTAATTGGAAAAAAATAAAATACTAATTACAAAAAAAAGAAACAGAATAGATTCATTGGTTAACTAGGAGTATTGTATCTCAAAGTAATAACCTTTCTAGATTACTCTTTAATATTTCACGACTTCACAAGTTTGGTCCCTAAATGGATTATTGCTACCCTGTTTTCTAGGAGTAACTGTGGATAGTTGCTCCTATTCATGCTCCCTACCGTAAGCATTAATTTTATCAGACATTTTCTAAGATTCTATATTAAAAACAGTTAGTAGAAAATATTCCTAAAAAGTCTGATCGCAAGGGGCAGAGTAGAAAGATGGACCTGTAGAAGCTCCCCCGATAAAATACCTGTAAAAATGGCTAAACAAATTCTAGAGCAGCAGAAGCCACAAAATGACAGAATGAAGGAGATTTTCAGCCCAAGACAGCATGGAAGGTTGACAGGAAGGGTCTATTGCACTGGGCGTGGAGTGGAGCCCAGTTCAGCATGGGCCATATGGCATTGCAGGGACAGGACCCAGAACTGGCTTCCGGGTGCCACCATCAGCAGCACTCTTCAGATTGCTCAACCCACGAATGCCATAGACCGCTTCAAATGTCAGAGGAGAGGGGAGTACAGTCTAGACCACCAGCAGCAGACACTGCAATGGAAGTGTGCAGTTTTGGAGCCCTCTACCTAGAGCCCCTAGGGGAACTGAGCAGCTGATCTGAATCTCAGTCTTGAGTGGAAGTCCTGCTGTTGTTTGAATAGTGCTTGTTTTATATTTACACTGGGAAATGCGCAAGAAAGGGAGGAAAAAATAAGACCATAGAAGGTTAGTTTCTTGGTGGACATGTATTTTCTTCAATTCTTTTGGATGAGGAAGAGGAATCCATACCATCAGAGGAAGTCAAGTCTTCTGCATCCAAAACCTCCAAAATAAATAAGCAGTGGTCTCAAACCATGGAAGAGCTCAAAAAGGATTTTGAAAATCAAGCAAAAAATGGCATCCACATGTACATATCATGACTCCAAATTCTGTGCTTTTTCCATCACACAATCCTATGTTAACTGATTCACCCTCTCTCCCAAAGTAGAATTTCTCTACTGTAAGCAGACCTGTGTCCTTCAAGGCTGAGGTTTTTTTTTAAGCTGAACTTTCTAGACTGCATTTGAGCAGCAACTGAAGCTTCCTATAATGTATGAAGTTTCTAATAGCTATCACTGAGTCAAGTCAATTACAGTTCTGTCAATACACTAAATATCCAATTCACTGCCTCAAAGAAAATCTCTGAATCATTCTGGTAATTTTCAATGTCATTGAAGCTTTTGACATGGCACTGTCAGAGTCTTTAGATGAGAGTGAAGGCAAAATCTTCTTAATCAGCACCGATAATGAAAGGATGACACCCTGGGTGTCAGTCTGGGTCACTTTTGGTTAATGTGTTTAACAGGATTAACACATGGGTCTAGAAGGAACTAAGAATACAGACTCTTTTTTTCTTCCCCTTTTGGCTGACCATTGCACAAAGTGGGCAATTTATCTAATTTCAAAATGCCAATGAAGTACACTCTTAAAATAATGGAATATTTTCTGCATGCACACACACACACACACACACACACACAAAACTGTTGTTTGAATAGTGCTTGTTTTATATTTGCACAGACCTTAAAGGAAAATTTTGGGGTTTGAATTTGTCTGTCTTTCATCTTCCACTACTGTAACCTCAGCTTCAATGATCAACAATAACAAAGACCAGAACAGAGGCCACATCCATCCTCTTTCCTCATCAATCATGTTCACAGATCAGTGTAGGCAGCTTCTTAGAGTAAGACAATTAAGACTTTTATAGGAGGAATAAACCAAGATCATTCACACATGTTATATGGCTTAGTGGGGTTTGCTGTATATGAGAATTATATTTTCTCTGTAATCTCAGTTCAAATGCTTGTCAGAATACCATCTATGCTCCATAACCTGAAAAGTAAAAAAAAGTATTTTTTTATAGCACCTTTCTACAAGGTGCTCCAGGCATCTACAGTTGTCTCATTATTGCTCACAAAAGCCCTGAGAGAGAGGTTAGCAGGTATCATCAATCATTCTTCCTAGCTAAGAAAGCAAAGCAGTAAGTAGGAGAGGGACTTCTAGAGATCACCCACAGTGTGATCGAGAATTACTGTCTCCTGCTTCCACAAGTGCATTTATAGCAATGAAATGCACATGCATTTTCCACTCTTAGAGTTCTCAAAAATTTGTTGATTAAGGATAAATGAAAGTTTGGGGTGGGGAAATAATCGTGTTCTCTATTAGTTCCTCTGGTTCTTGCAAATGACTTAAATGGAAAAATTCAAGCCTAGAAATTATTAAGCAGTTTGCCCAAGATCACATATAAGTATTAAGTAGCAAAGTCAGGAATTGAACCCAGGTCATATGAAACCAAATCCAGCCCTCACTGTATTATGTTATATCACGTCTGTAGCTAAAAAGCCAGGGCTTGTTAAACTAATATGGCCCCTGAATAAAAGAATGCCTGCCAGTGAATAAATTTTTACAGCCCCTTGGAGAGTCAAGGTCCAAAAACACTGACACTTGGTGCCAATGCTACACGTTCTGATAGGGGAGTCAAACCTATTCCTTACTCCCCATCTCCTCTCCTTATGGAAGTTCAGCAAAGGTTACTCATGAAAGTCAGCAAGAAGCTCAAATGGCCCTTCCAAAATCTCTCCAAGGGCACTTAATGCAGTACTATAGCAATGGTGAGAACTAATTCATTTTCTTGAATGTAGTCCAAACAGAGAGTACTTGCTTAACAAAGTAATACAACTTCACCAAACCCTGATTCTTCTACATATTTTCTCTTTGTGTGTGTGTATACACATACATATGTATGTATTCACACTTACATGTACATGTGTGTGTACATATATAGATATATGAAGGTTAGACCTCCCCACTGGGATTCCTAACAGTATAATCCCCCACAGATTTACTTAATGAGGAATTAATAAGTTAAAGTATTATCCAAAGGAATCATCAAATATTAATCCCTTTCATCTAAAGTAGTGACAAATGTTATATTACATTTCATGTTCCTCCAATGAATCCTTATGGAATGAAGCAGTGCAGAAGGTGTCGCACTCAGCTAATGTCTTTTTTCCTATGGTAGCAAAGACTTTGTGATTTCCCCCTTCTAGCATTGACTTGGAAATCAAGAAATATTAGAGTTCATTGAGGCCATTTTGAAATCACAACAAAAGGAAAAGGAGAGAGAAGGGCGGGGAGTGGGGGGCTGCATGTGGAATTAAAATTCTAATTGTGTTTGTATTAAATATGGAGAATTATTGCACATTGTGATCAAAATGTCAGTTATCACTGATGTGAACCTTTGATATTGCCAGAGCTTGTTTACGGCACCCAAGTTTCTGTGTCTGTGCTTAGTGTGGAGATGCAGAAGCAACATTCTTGTAAATTGGCCTTTGCCAGCTGCTTTGTCTTGTCTTCCAAATTGCTTGAAACCCTATTAAGATATATGACCCACATAAAAATGGACCGGAGAGTTAGAGTATCAAGGCCCCTAGGGGTTTTATTTTACTTTATCACCCATTAACACGAAAGGGATTCCATCAGTCTGGTTACACATCTCAGGGGTGAGGAGGAGGTGGCTATAAAATTCTTAAACAAAGAGCTTCCTCTCTAGGATTTCAACCAAGGTTTAATTCCCATCAAGCTTTCCCAGGCTTAGCTTTGTTGATATTTTAGGAAGGTGAGGCTGGCCAGAAGAAAAGTATGGCAGGCTGGCAGGAACAAAAGGTGGGTACTAATGTGGTTATTGACATGGAAGAGGTATAACTAATGTCTCCTTTTTAATTTTCCTATCAAATCAGGCCATTTCCTTCCTATTATTTAGGGATAATGGGAAAGCAAATACTTGCATTGCAAACCCAGCTTTTGATATATCTCTCTCCTTATGTTTCCAGTGTCATAGAGGCAAATATCTTCAAAAATAGCAGAATGAAAGCAGACAGACACCCACAAGTTATCATTTCTTCTGTCTTTCAAAACATATAATAATATTGCACTACAGAATTTCTGATATTGAAAACAGAAGGACTACTACATATTGTCTTCATTTTATAAGAGAAAACTGAGGTCCAGGGAGTAAAAACCAAACGAAAAAGACTACTTCTTCAAAGTCTCTTCCATGGGGAAAAAAGTACCTAGATATACCAAGACATATGAAATGAACTAGAAACTAGACCAATTATCTTGTGCATGTAATTTGTGTATATAATCAGTTTACAAAATTATAGGAGTTCCAACCTGATCTGCTTAAGCAAGGTATTGACTGCGCAAAATGAAAAAATTTTGAGCAATGCATTGCTTCTTATTTTTGCCATTTCATAAAAAAAACAATTAGTAGTGACCATAGAATGAGGACTAAATATGTTTAGAAACCACCTTACTCAGTAAACATTTTCTTCTCAGGCAGAGAAACATGGGCAAAACCACCTTAAAGTACAAATTCATTTGCAAAAACAGAAAAAGTTGAGATTAGAAGCAGTAATGTCTGGGGAAAAAAAGGAAAATTGATTTAGGAGAAAATGAGAAGGCAGAGTTAGGCAAGAGATCAGGTAAACCGATCATTCTGAGACAATGGGAGGGGGAAAGACAACAGACATAATATGGAAGAGAGTAGGAATTTTATAGCTATCTCATCTCAGTAGTGACAATACCAGCCCTAATAACTTTGAATTCTAGTAGCCCTACTACAAATATACACACATACATATGTTTACATATACAGACATGTGCATGCATATATATGTATGTATGTATGTATATATATGCATATATATATGTGTACACCAATCAATGAACAAGTATTTATCAAATACCTTCTGTGTACCAGGCATGAAAGCTGTTTAAATAATGGTCCTTACTAAAGGGAAGTTGTAGCATATTGGCTTCATCTAATAAAATATAGATAAGAGAAAAGAAATAAGACTGAAGGGACCATAGTGAATGGAGTAATCTAGTGGCACAATGGACAGAGTGCCAGGCCTGGAGGCAGGAAGACTTGGGTTCAGATTTGGCTTTAAATACTTGCTAGCTGTGTGATTGACCAAGTCACTCAATCATGTTTGCTTCAGTTCTGGGGAAGGAAACTGAAAATCCGTCCAGTATCTTCTCCAAGAAAACCCCAAATCGAGTCATGAAGAGTCAGATATGACTGAAACTATTGCACAGCAAGAAGAAAATCTTTAGAATGAAAAAAGATTTTGGTGCATTCCCAGATCACATAAGGTGGATGCTCCTATTAGAGATGTGCTGGTAACGTACTTCTGGGAGAAGAAATTCTTAGTTCACCCATGTGAGGGGAAACAGTTTCCATTGGCTTAGAAGCTTTAACTGGCTGCATCTTTATGCAGAGATGTAATTGCCAGAGTTAGAGATGTTCTTTATTTCCAGTACTATCCAGGCATGAAGACCACATTTGCCCATGACATGGATACCTTCCCCAAAACTGAGTGAAGGAAGAAATCTTTCCTTTGCCCTCAGATCCTAAGAAATTGTTTCAGGTTTGAGTCTTGTTTCATTTTTGCTTTCATTCTAGGTGTAGGGAATGAAGTCTTTAGAACTGAGACCTCAAGACACGGTGACTTTGTAGTCAGGAAACCAGGAAGGATATTGTGGTCTGTCCAACAGGATACGTTTAG
>JAQQSK010011210.1:0-12363 GCA_028658325.1 Potorous gilbertii | reverse complement strand
GAGAGGAATGGCAGAATCATCTCCTCAAGAAAATAACCTTCTATGGTCTTAGATTTTTCCCTTTTCTGGGCATTTTCCCAGCCAGTTACTTGACTTCTGAGAGTCCTCTCCACCCCCTGGCCTAGATCCGCCCAGGTAGTGCTTGGGGTCTGAGATTCAAATGCTGCTCCCCAGTCTCAGGGCTTTTGGCAGCAGGCCTGACTGCTATTCAATGGGAGCTTATCTGCTGGTGCTCAGGTGGGGGCAGGGCTGCCTCCCAGTCTCAGTTCCCTCAGGGGGTTTATGCAGAGACCTTTTGTAATGGAGCTGCTGCGGAGCTCCTGCCTGCCCTGGGAGCCTCTGCCTGCCTGCAGCCACTGCCAGTGCCTCTGCTGCTGCCTCTCGCAGGAGTCCGAGTCCTGGAGATACCCCACTCCCCGCTCAGCCCATCTCTCTCACTGACCTGTGCGTCTGTGGGTGGAGGGACCTTAGCAGCCGCTGGAGATTCTGGTCCCTGAAGCCTGCTTGGATCTGCTTGCTCCTCTCAGTACCAAGTGGCCAGAGCAGGGCAGGGGATGGCTCCGCTCCCATCTGGGGCTGGATGGACCTATGGGATTGGTTTTTCAGGGCTCTCTGCAACGGAAATCTCCTTCATTGTGTTTCTGCGCAGCTTCTACTGTTCCAGAATTTGTCAGGAGTTCTTTTTAGAGGAAATCCATGGGCTGTGGGTTCGGAGCTAGCAAATGTGAGTCTTTCTACTCCACCATCTTTGCTCCGCCCCGCCTTTAGGGTATTTTTATGTCATCACATCAAAATCACTTTATACCAATACTGTGGGTCTATGTATACCCTTTTTAAGTGCATGAATAGGAAAAACAGTTCTTAAGAGTTACAAGTGTCATCTTCCCATGCAGAGATGTAAAAAGATTAACTTTATTGAATAACATGTTTTTTTTCTTTCCTCTTTCTGCTTCTTTTCAGTCTTGTATTTGAAAATCAAATTTTCTGTTCAGCTCTTAGCTATTTTTCAGGACAGTTTGAAATTCCCCTATTTCATTGAGTTGTCCACATTTTCTCCTGAAGGATTGTGCTCATGTTTTCTTTGGCTATGAATTTTTCATTGCAATATAAACTCCTTTGCTCTTTAGAAAATCATATTCCAAGCTTGCTGATCCTTTAATGTTGAAGCTGCTAAGTCCTGTGTAATCCTGACTGTTTCTCCTTGATATCTGCATTGTTTCCTTCTGACTTTTTGTAGTATTTTCTCTTTCACATGATTCTGGATTTTTTTCTTTAGAAAAGGAGTCATAGAATGATAGAATTTAGAGCCAGGATATTAGATTCTATCATATGATATATGAGAATATCCAAACTCAAGTAAAAAAATGATTTGTTATCAAGGTCACTCAGGAAATACATAATGGAACTACTGAGTCGCTCTCAGAGACTCAGTGATTTATTGTATTCTTTGAAAGGCTAGATGGTGAAAAAATTTCCAGTCTCCTTAAAAATCCATTATTTAATTTTTATACAATTCATCTCATCTAAACACTAAGAGGAGATTGAGAAGCTGTAGCTTGAGCTCCAGAAGAACCTAAAATCTGACTGCCACTGCTTCTCCTTTCCAGTGAAATCATCCATTGATCACTCTTGGTTTAGTATATCACAAGGGAGGCCAGATACTGTCTAGATGTTAGAAAGTGGTGGGAATGCCAAAAAAACTTGATGGGTAGCAGTGGGTAAGGAGGTGAAATTTAAGTTAGCTGCAGGGATACTGAATCACCTATTATGTCCTACCCGAGGTTGTGGCTCAGTCAAGATGATTACACAGGTAATGGAAACATTTTCCCCTATATGTTTATCTAGCATGGTAATTAATTTTTCCTGCAAATTCTTATTAAGGTGCATTCCTAGTTTTTCATGGGGAAATGATCCACCATTAAAAACTGGGTAAATTTTCACTGATTTATCTTTGTTCAGTGTCTTCCTTGTGTATTCTGTATCTTGTCCTTTCTCTTTAGCCAGGTTGGTTTTATTTACTATTTGAGATGCTCATCTGTTTTATGCCTTGGGCCTTGGTGCACATTCCTTTGCCTATAAAATTCTCCCACCACCTTTCTAGCACATCTGCTATAAATATAAATTATTTTAAAATGTGTAAATTATTTTAAAATCATTCAAGTATGTCTATTTCCAGTTACCCTCGCTCAGAACCTCATAATACTCTGAGTGCTAGTAGTGATTAACAACTTGATAGTAGATATTATCTAGTAACATTTAATATTTGTAAAGTGCATTACATACATGTAGTATCTCATTTTTCCTCACAATAGTTCTGGAAGGTAGGCGCTATTATATCCACTTTAAAGACAAGGAACCTGAGGCGAAGAGATTTTAACTGACTGCCTCAGGATCATATAACTAAAAAGTGTATTTGATTTGAAGTGGGATCTTCCTAAGTCCAAGCTCAGCATTTTATCTAATATTGCCCTGTTGTCCACATCTCATCACTGCCACTTATATTATTTATAATTATTTATCTCTTTACTTCTTATGCATTTTGTGTTTATTTACATAGGTTTACTTTTTTCTATCACCAATTACTCTGAAAATTTATGGAAAACATGTATAAAATTTCAAGAAAATAATTACTGATAAAGAGATCAACACATGGATTTCTATTCTGTTGAAAAGTAGAACTTGTTAAGTTTTTCCTTCTTTTACATTGAACCAGAATCTGCTGGCTTGGAACTTCTCCTACTTCTGCTCTCAGGGACAAAATTGAATAAATATAGTCCTTTAACTCTGAGATAGTCCTATAAATACTTAAAGATAACTATCATGTTCTTCTCCTCCTTTCCTATCCCTCAACATAAGCACATATACATCTTCTCCTCTCCAGGTTAATTATACACTGTTTCTCCAGCCTGTCTTAATATGGCATGATTTAAAGACTCTTACCATCCTAGTTGCCTTCCTCAGAATGCTCTTCAGTTTCCTCCCAAAATATAGATCCTAGAACTGAAAAAGGTCTCCAGATTAGGCCTAACTAGGGCAAAGTTCCATATGGCCATCTTTTGCTACTGCTGGCATTTTCTTCCCCTTAATGCCATAGGGGACCATTTTAGCTTCGCTAATCGTTATGTACCCAACCTATCCCAGCAAATACAGATAAGGAAAGTAAAGTGTGAAAACTGAACTGCTCCCCTCCCTCCCGTGCACCACACAGTGAATATCTGAGACCAGATTTGAAGTCAGACCCCATGATATATCCACTTTTCTACTTTGCTACCCTAAATTGCTTAAAGAATTTTCTATAAGTCCATAATGTGAGTAAATTCTTGTTGAATGAGTTGAGCACTGCATTTTTTTCTATTATAGTATCTAGAGTACTGCACAATAAATATTCAACAAATGTTATCATAATTCTAGTATACATACATATATATAATAGTATACAGATGGTGCCATTTCATTCATTTTAATAAATCATTCAATAATTTATAGTTAGTTCAACAACTAGGACCGGTGGTCAACTGAAATATATGATCATAACATTATCAGTTTTGAGCTGGAAGAGATCTCTGATGTCATATAGACAAAGTCTCTCTTTTTGCATATGAGGAAATTGAGGCCCAGAGAAATAAAGTAATTTGTTGAACATCTCAATTGGTCAGTTTAGCATGATGTCATAGGAAGTCAGCAGAAATATATATATGTATATATATTTGTGTGTGCATATATACATATATATACATATATTGCATATAAATATGTACACACATATATAGATATATAGACATTAGAGACATTAAAGAGTTTCTTTGCATAGTACATGGTTATAAGACAGGTAGCTTGATACTGTGCCAAGAGAACTTACTTTGCAGCTGGAGAACCTGGGATCAATTCTGATGCTTACTACTTGTGTGACTTGGACATATATCACTTAAGTCATGAGATCGCATTTGCCTCATTTATGAAATGAAAGGGACTAGACTGATTAAGGTCTCAGGTCCTCTCCAGTGCTAGATCTATGTTTCTAAGTTTAAGAAATTTCCAATTTCTAAATTCAATTTCCATTCAAAATTGAACTACTTTCTCAGGTCCTCTCCAATTCTAGATTGATGCTTCTAAATTTTAGCAACTTATATTTGATTCATATTTTTTTATAATAATTCTCTAGCTTTTGTTCTAAACTAAAAAGTTGATTGTAGAGCTATTGTTTGAGATTTTTGAAAGAGAAAAAATGTCTTATAGGAGGAAAAAATACTAAAAACGTTTGATATTCATATTTTCAGGAAGATATGATAGTGTCTTTTCACACTTTCTTCCACAAAGTGACATACCTAATTTAGATTAGCTCTTGTGGTGGGTGGAAGCTGGATTTGTTGTTAAATTCAAGGTTTAAAAAAAATCATACACCAAAGTCATTAACCAAACACATGAACCTTTCTCTTAAAATAAATAAGCACATGAGATAAATGAGTTAATGTGGAAACTATTGTAGTAGAGATGCAGCAATGCTTTCACATTTTTATGTGAATTTAAGGAAAATACAAGTTTGAAAACAGTGTCTTCTGACAATGTCTCAGGAAAATCTTTAGTCTGTCAAGGAATATTTTGTTTTCCCTGTACTATAATTTAATAGATTCATTACACAAATGAATCTTAGTATCCTAAATCAGTATTCCAAATCCCAATGCTAATATTGGACAAGCAAATGTAAATATCAGCATCATCTATTAAAATATAATGGCTTCCTACCACTTAGAATGCACTTTTAGGAGCATATGACCTTTGATAAAAAATTTCTACAAATGAACGAGGAATAATAACAATACAGAAAGCCTTTAGTAAGTAGTATAAGAGCAAGATGCAAGAATTCTCTCATCTTAAGAAATCTTGTTGCTTTTTAATTAATCTTTTTATTATCATTAAGACCCTAAAATTTTGTTGAAGTGACTTATTGTTTATAATTAGATGCCATAATTAAAACAGTTTTTACATTACCCTAGAGCTCCTTTTTTAATAAGGAGTTGTTACTTTAATGAGGACAGTGGGAGGTTTGGAAAAAATGCATTGCGTGGCTCGTAGGAACAAGTTTTTCCATTTGTACAAGTGCTTAGAATTAACTTTTAGATTCCCTAAAGATTCAGCTGTGTTAACTAAATGAGACAGACCCAACTTACAACATGAACGTAACATTTCCATAATGTCTACAGATACTATCCTATGGCATATTATTTATATATCTATATATATGTATATATATATATATATATATGTGTGTGTGTGTGCGTGTGCGCACGCATGTGTGTGTGTGTATATATATATAAAATATGGTATATACATTATATATATGGTATATCAATATTAGATTGATCTTTAGTGGTGGAGATTTAGATCAATATTTATATATCTACATCTATACACACATGCATGTATATATATACATATATGTGTATGTATATATTTACACGTATATATATGTATATGTACATGTGTGTATCTATTTCATTTATCTACCTAAAGCTTAAAGCTTTAAGGTCTTCCACTCTGTATGCAAACACACACACACACGTACACTCATGCACACACATATACACATTATATAATGAGACTCTTTAGAACTTCAGATTCACTAGAAATAAAAACTTATATGTGTGTATCTTCATGGGTGTGAGTATAAGGAATGCTCTCTCTACATCTCAGCAAGGAAGGAAGGAAGGAAGGAAAGAAAAAATGGTGAAAAAGTCAATCTTTGATGAAGAGTCCTTTTTAATGGTCCACCACAAATATGCAAATTTGCTAGCAACAACAAAGATCTGAATAAACCAAATTATTCCCAACTACTGAAACATCAATGAGATAGGAATAAGTTAACCAGTGCTAATGATCGTACCAATATGCTCCATAGCAAAATGTAATTGAAGTTCTGGACAAAGACTAACCTTTATCAGGTGATAAACATGATGAGATTATTGACTTGATCAATGACCTCCCTTAAATAATCGCCTAAATTTGTATTTCCAGACTCCACAACTGATAAGCAGATACACTGTTACAAACCTGAATTTAGATATCTGACAGGACAAGTTTTGCAGTTAAAAGGGGATAGGGTCTGTATATACAAAAAATATTTAGAGCAGCTCTTTTTGTGGTAGCAAAGAATTAGAAATTAAGGGGATGTGCATCAAGTGTGGGTTGGATGAACAAGTTGTGGTATAAAACTGTGATGGAATGCTATTGTACTATAAGAAATGATGAGCAGAATACTTTCAGAAAACCTGGAAAGACTCACATGAATTGATGCAAGGTAAAATGAGTAGCAGTAGGAGAACATTGTACATAGTAATAGCAATATTGTATGATGACCAACTGTGAATGACTTAACTATTCTCAGCAATACAATGATCTACAAGACAGTTTCAAAGGACTTATGGTGGAAAATGCTATCCACCTTCCGAGAAAGAACTGATATTAGACTAGATGCAGATTGAAACCTACTTTTATTTTACTTTCTTTATTATTTCAAGGTGTTTTGTTTTTGTTTTTTATGGAGTTTTTTTGTCTGCATTTTCTTTTGCAATGTGGCTAATACAGAAAAATTTCCCATGAATGAACATGTATAATCTATATCAAATGGCTTTCCTTCTCAAAGGGGAAGAGAGGGAGAGAATTTAGCGCTCAATATTTTTTAAAAGAAAGAATGTTAAATATTTTTGTTTACATATAATGGAGAAAAAATAAATTAAAAATGAATAAGAAAAATATAAATTTTGCAGCTACTAAATTCTCAGTTAGCATGATTAGAATGAATGTACTGGCAATGAGTGTGACATCTTTACACTCAGTGACAGACATCACTATTCTAAGTGGTTATGGTCAAGGGAGGACTATTAGTCTCAGTTGAGCAATTGCATCTGCACTCATGTTATGTATAAAGGTCACTCCAGATGAAGTTTGATTGGTAACATTCCACCTTTGCTGTGACAAGCTGGTGTACAAACAGGGGCTGACCATCATTGCTTTCTCCTGGAGTTTTTCAACACAGAGGACCAGAGTACCATCAGATATAGCAAACAACCTACAACAAACCAATTGGCCTTCCTAGAACTACTGGGAAGGGTTGCAGGTTACTTCCTGCTAATTCAGAAAAACATATCTTATGGCCTACTGCAGGGATTATCCTCTTGACTTTTCATCTATTCTGTGTTTCACTAGTCTTTGGCAAGACAGACTTAATTTGATATCTAACAATTCTTTGCTTACTTTGGGTAGAAGCTATTCATGATGACCTTGACTAACTAAGACAATGAGTCCCCCTCCAAAATCTGGTAGCCTAGAATATGAATGTAAGGCACAAAACTGGCTTAAGTTCTGATCCTATGGCATGAAAGTCTACTCTAGAAGTTCATTTCAGGGACCAACTCAGGTCCATGGAGTTCTGGGTTTTCTGATTCTCTGATGCCAATATCACATGATATTTTGATTTATATTTGTTAATTTCCCAATGCTCTTACTCCAAGCTCAGGTCCTGTTTATGGAATCATCTACATCAGGGAGTGTAAAATGTATTGCTTACGCATTTTTATCATTTCCTCTCTGGTGCTAAATCTTTGATACAGGATACACACCCAATTGTTACATTGTTCTGTGGGAAAATGTGATTCACATTACTCTGAACTGTTTGGGGTTTTGGTTTCCAGGAAATCATTGCAGAAAGTGAACTCAGCATGTACAATGGTAGTCTTATACACTGAGTTCCCTTTGTGGGTTTTATTTTGGTTTTGGTTTTTATAAGAATTAAATAAATCACCATGTCTCTAGCAATTGTCTTCCATGAACAAAACATCTTATTAAAAGACTCTGTGTGAGAGGAAAAAAAAAGACAAGACTGTAAAGTCTCATTTTCAAGAAATGGTGCTGTTTAGAACTCAGAGTTTTAGCCTTTATTTTAATGTGATTTTCCCTTATAATTACCTGTCTCTTTTATAAGAAGGAAACAATAGAATATTTTTCTCTAGTTAATATAGCACCTGTAAATTTCCTTTAATCACAGGCAAGACCAAAGCTTAGTGGCTAAATTACCTGCCCATTATATGAAAGCTGTGAGTTCAAAGGTTGTCATTTTATTAAAATTACTGTTAATTTTGAGCTGTTAGTGTGATTAGATTTCCCAAGGGTAATGACTGCTGCAAAGGCCCCTTGCAGGCGATATGTGGTTTGTAAGACAGAACTGAAAATTCTACCACGCGTGTAGAAAAGGGAAGATTTCAATTTTCAAAGGCAACGCACACACATATATATTGATTTTGTGATTGTTGTGGAATTATACCTTCCTTCTTGTGTTTGTTTAATGAACTGTAAAATTTGATTATCCACAAATGAATATTGTATCATCTATAGAGAAGAAAATACTAGATTTAGAGTCAGAACGTTTTGTGTTCAAATTACAGCCTTGCTGCCTAATATTTGTAACCTTAACCAAGTCACTGAAACTGCCTCATTTGACATCAGTTTCTACATATGAAAAATGGAATTGGGACCCTCTAAGATCCTTTCCTTACCTAAATTATGATTTAATCAACTAATGAGTACTTTCATCCAAATGTTCAATAGAGAAGCATGTTAAGAATATTAAAAATACATGCAGGCAGATAACTGTCAACAGAACATACCTGGAAGAAAACATGTTGTCCCTTATAGGGAGATGGCCTATTGACGTGAAACAAGACTTAGGTTTGATTTCAAACTCTAGTGTTCACTTTCTGTGATTATAGATACATCCCATCATCGATAAAACAAATATATAACATTAGTAGGCTAGTCATATAACATAGGTAAAGAAAAATAGAGTCTCAGTGGTATATTGGTGTCTATAAAACATTAAAAGTACAAGAGAAATCTCTCCTTTGTGTCTCTTTGATGTACTGAAGATTTATGAGAAAATTCCCTGCCAAAAATTGTACAGACAATATGTGGAAAGATTACAGTCTGTTCTACTCTACACAGAATACCTGTACCAATGAGATCAGAAATATGTGCAGATTAGAGTATAAAATTAGAGGAGTAATGAGAAGCCTTCATCACCGGGTTCCTGTAAGAAAGACACTTGAGCAATGGTAATGTGCTGCATTAATGTAAATATGGTGATGATGATGATGATGTAGAAGTTCATATTATAGTTTTCTCTTTTGTACTGTAGACAATCACCACTTAAACAACTCTCCATTGCAGACCAGAAGTAGTTTATAAGAGTTAAACAAAGAAAGGACTAAGGGTGAACCAAGAAAGGACAGGTGTAATATTGGATTTATTTTTCCTTCTACCCCATGCCCCCCAGTCTATCCCTTCCCTGACCACATAGTCATCCTGGATGTGACCAAATTATTAGAGAAAGTAAAACCAAGCTTCCCTTAGCCAGGATATCAGCCAATTACTAGACTGTCCATGAGTAATTTGCATTAATGAATATTTTACATCAGTGACTTTTGAACTCAATATGCAAATGTATATAATTTTCAAATTAAATATGTCTCTTTGAATGAACTAAAAACAATAGTATTAATGATCTGATAACCTTTGGGGAGAGATTTTCTAACTGGTTCTAACTGGTTTAGAAGCCTCTAAATTCAAGTTTATTTTTGATGTTAAAATCTTTCTTACTCCTTATTGTCTGTTGAGTCTGGGGAAATTTATCTGCACAGTTTATGTACTTCTTTAACAGAAGGCAGTATAAGAAGCCTTGGGTTCCAAATTTTCAGAAATGAGCTAGGTGAAACTTCTATAGCTTCTAGCAAGTTAGTTACCAGGAGAAAAAAGCAAAGGTAATGACTGTCTGAATGCATCATTGTGGTATCTGTTCTGTATACATTTTGATAAATGGAGGGCAGGAAAGAGGTTACTTCATTAGAACCAAAGCAAAGGCAGCAATGTTTTTATTAAAGAAAGTTTCTAAAGATCAACCCCGCTCAGTATCAACTAAGCCTTGTCTTAGTGTATTTATTTTCAAGTCCATTTCAAGTCCATTATTTAAAGTGAAATTGTTCTAGGGAATTTCATATATAAAGCAAATATTTATCTATAAGGATGAAGATGTCTGCTTAGTATCAATTGTTTGGTGCAAAACTTTCCATGTGATTTCTAGAATGATTTATACAGTTTATGAAAACTACCTTATGCATTGACAGGATTTTCTGTCCATGGTTCAAAGTTTTAAACAAGATAGTAAAATCTATGAGGGCAGGAGACACTTCATTTCTTATAGTTTTGGCTCTAATTCTAGCCCTTCTACTTATTCCCCTTATTAGGGGAAAGTCACCAATAATCTCTGATTAGTCCTAAAACAAAACAAACCGATCATGAGAAGATCCAGAGATATTGTTCAATCATACTTTCTTAATCACTCTTAACTGTGTTTCATCTCAATGCTGGCTGCCTGGATTCTACATAAATTGTCTCCTTCCTTCCACACTCTCATCTTGTTGTCACCTCTAATTTATATTTAGTCTCTCCCCATTAGAATATAAACTCAAAGAGAGTAAGTACAATCTTGTTTTCTTGTTTTTCTAACCCTAATACTAAACACAGTTCCTGGCACATAATAAGAACTTAATATGTGTTCTAGCTAGCTATTTCTGGGCTTTAGTTTATCATCTGTAAAATGAGAGGGTTGGATAAGACAAGCTTGAAAGTTTCTTGCTCTATATCTATGATACTGTTCTATCCTGTATTAGCGTTGCATCCAACATACTGTGGGAATGCAATATGTATTAATGAATAGGCTTCCAGTTAAGATGGCAGCATGAAAGATCATAGAGTTGTCTACCTCTCACAGATGCACTGCAGCAAAAATTTAAAGGGTAACCTGAACAAATAATTATCAAGAAATCCAAAGAGATATAAGAATATATTCTCTTCTGCAGTTTAAGAATGCCCCAAAAGGCAGAGTACTCTGGGTCCCTTCTATCAGGAAAATAAGATCTTCTACAGGTAAATAACCCATAAACCTGGCATCTCTGAACAGAGATCCTACGGAGGTACCTGAAATATGCAGCAAATTTTCTTTCTTAAAAGTAGAAAGCCCAAAGTTTTCCAATAGAAAAGCTCTAGGGAGTTTAGAAGAAAGCTGTAATGCTTTCAGCATCAATGTGAGCCACTTAGTAGGTCAGACTTTAGAACTATGAGTGAGATGCCCTGCAGGAACCAGGAATACACAGTACATAGAACTGTGATGTTCCACATGGAACATCTAGTAATCTTAACCAAATGATCCAGGGAGGCCTAAAATGGACCAACATTATGATCTAAGGCATGTGAGGGATGGTAAAAAAAACAACTATAGGAACATCAGGAGCTGATTTTATGACCAGAACAGACTCACCATCATCTTATTCAAAAGGGATCAATGGCATGAAGTCTCACGCCAGGAACTTAGCTTGGCTATTTGAGTAAACAGAAGAAGGAACTGCAAGCTATAAAGATACATTGTGAGTCAAATAGGCCCAAGAGATGAATCTACAAGAAAACTTCAAAACATCTATAACCATAGCCTTAAGTGGGAGAATATGGGGTGGAGGAAGATAGTCAGGAGGACTATAAGAATATTGTGAAGAAATAAAACAAGAGATAACAAAAATGAAATTTTCATTGAAATAAGAACTCTGGAAGAATGAATCAAAAGAATAAATAGCTTGTAATTGAAAGTGGAAAATCTTTCCCAACAAAAAGACTCCTTGAAAATTAGAGGATGGCAAACAAATCAAAAAAAAGAAATATTAGGACAAAATATAAAGATTGAAGATGTAGAAGAAAAGACAGTGAATGTGTTATCAAAAACAAATAACCTGGGAGTTCTGTCAAGGAGAAACAATGATTACAACAACGATGATTACAACAGCAATGATATGATGATGATGATGTTGATGATGGTGATATTGATGATGATGATGATGATGTTGATGATGATGATGATGGTGATGATGATGATGATGATGATGATGGTGATGATGATGATGGTGATGATGATGATGATGATGATGATGGTGATGATGATGATGGTGATGATGATGATGATGATGGTGATGATGATGATGATGGTGGTGATGATGATGATGGTGATGATGATGATGATGATGGTGATGATGATGATGATGGTGATGATGGTGATGATGATGATGATGATGATGATGGTGATGATGGTGATGGTGATGATGATGATGATGGTGATGATGATGATGGTGAGATTGATGATGATGGTGATGATGATGATGATGTTGATGATGATGATGATGGTGATGGTGACGATGATGGTGATGATGATGGTGATGATGATGATGATGGTGATGATGATGATGATGATGATGATGGTGATGATGATGA
>JAQQSK010011209.1:0-12363 GCA_028658325.1 Potorous gilbertii | reverse complement strand
AAAGAGAAGATGGGGTAAGGGAAGGGAGGGATGATAGAAGAGAGGGCAGATTGGTGATATGGGAAATTAGAATGCTCAGTGTACTAGGGTGGGGGGAGGGGACAAATGGGGAAAAAATTTTGGAACCCAAAATTTTGTGAAAATGAATGTAAAAAGTTAAATAAATAAATTTATATTAAAAAATAAAGAAAAACTTAAAAAAAGAATAATAAAATAAAATAAAATCTCCTTTTCCTCATTGGCTTTTTGGACCTCTTTTTCCAATTGAGTTAGCCTCTTTTTAAAGGTGTTATTTTCTTCAGCATTTTTTGGTTCTCCTTTAGTAAGCTGCTAACCTTGTTTTTTAAAGTCTTCTATTGCCTGAGACCAATTTAAGTTCCCTTTGGAGGCAGAAGCCTTGACTTCCTCTGACAGTATGCCTTGTTCTTCCTCATCCTCCAACTCACCTCCAGTTCTGACAAACCAGTGCGTGGGGGCTGAGATTCAAATGAACTGCTCCTAGGCCTCAGGGGCTTTTTGGTGGGGGCAGGGCTGCTATTCAGTCTAAGATTAAGTTCAGCTGCTCAGGTGGGGGCAGGGATGCCACACAGGGTTCAGTTCCCTCAGGGGTTTCTGATGATACCTTCAACAATGGATGCAGGCTACTGCCTGCTCTGGGAGCCCCTACTGCTGCCACCTGAGGAGGCCAGGGTTATGGGGACACCTGGCTCCCCTGCTGGCCAGCCGAAAAGATCCTCTCACTGATTTTTGGCACTTGTGGGTTGAAGAATCTGCACTGCCGCTGGAGATTCTGTCCCTGAAGCCTGCTGGGATCTACTCCTCTCAGTGCCACGTGGCCAAGGCAGGGCTGGGCTCTGCTCCACGTCCGGTGCATGACAGACCTTTCCTGTAGGTCTTTCAGGTCTCTCTGGGACAGAAATCTCCTCCATTCCATTGTTCTGTGGCTTCTGCTGCTCTAGAATTTGTTGAGAGTTTTTCTTTACAGGTATTTTATGGGCTGGGGGGGTAAGAGCTAAGTGTATGTGCTTCTTTCTACTCCGCCATCTTGGCTCCTCTCAACGCTGAAGTTTCTTGAAGCTACAGGTGAGAGTTAGAGGAATCAGGTGGGATACTAAAAGTGGAAAAGCAGTCCTGTAAAGGGTTCACCAACCCTCACACTAAAAGTCCATACCTCAACCTATATCATAGGAGTCCCTGTGATACTCCTCTCACCTCAAATTCTTTCCCTATACCGATTATATAGGTCCTATACTGTCCTGATCAGTAAATGCATCACAAGGTCCACTATATCTAGCTGACCTCAGTTATGCCTGATATTCCACACTGGTCAATATTTTCATCCTTCCTTTCTCATTCACCTTTTGGACTACTAGAACTTGCCATTTTCCCTTCTACCCAGTGTTTACCCTGTTTCCTCTCCTCAACCCTTTCCAGATCTAGAATCTTAATCAAACCAATAATACCATAATGAAAAACGTGTGTCAATTAACTCCCCTATTAGTCTACTCAATATCACTATATTTTTCAAAGCCCAAAGACCTTCCTAGTCACCACATATGTTATTTTCCCTTATTATATAAGCTTCTCTAGTGCAGGGACTTTCTCACTTTTCTAACTGTATCCACAGTGCTTTAAACATAGTAAGCACTTAATAAATAATTTTTTAAATTTCATTTACGTAAAAGTGTTCATAGGAAAGAGATATCTGGAATGGAATCATGAGGACAGTGAAATTAAGTAACTGATTAGGATGATCAGTCCCCAAAGAATTGCCCAAGGAGAGGATTTGGAGTAGGAGAAAAATTAAAGGAAAAGTCAAAATCATGAAAAAAAAATTTTAAGTTTGAAGAAATGTAAAATACTTACAAGTACAGATAGTCTCCAACTTATATTTATTTGACTTGGAGCAATTTGATGCACTTGGCCAATTAGCCCTGTGTTATTGCTGGCAGACTGGCAGTACACAAATAATCTTCACTCCATCTGCCCAAAGGCAGGCTTTCTAGGAGCTTCCAGCTTCAGGCCAGGATGAGATCCTTCTGCTTCTCAAAACCTTCCTGCCACCCCCACCCTCATCTCCACATTTCTATGCTTCTGGAGAGCAAAAATAGCCCACCCTCTGAGAGTCCTCAGGCTGTTGTCTTGAAGCAACAAGGAGAAAGAGTAAATGAGAAAGCAGACAAGGGTAATGGTCCAAGAAGAAGTCTCATGTAATGAAATGTCTGATATTCTCATTGTGGGTGGTAAACTGCTCTCCAAGCAATTTCAAAAGAGGATCTTAAAAAATATTTTAGACTCAACTGCAGGATACCAAGGTGATAATTCATTTAGGTTCTAGCATATTTAAAATTCAACCTCAATGTTGGATAGTCACAACTCATCTTGAGTCTATTAAAATGGCCAGTAAAAGCAGTGCCTTCCTACACTACATGACTTGTAATGGACAGCAATCCTCATAATGTAGTTGTTAATGCTTTTCAAGTTGTAGATTCAGTTTCAAACTGAGTTCTGTGAGTTGGACCACTATTTAAGTTCAAGCTTTGAGGCTTTGAGCTTTGGTGCAGACACAATGATAGGAACAATGTGAGGAATCAAAGGATGGAAAATTCAGTACAACTGAGGATTGGTTCACGTATTTGAAAAGCCTTTTTAAAAAGACTTCCATAAAACTAGGGACCTACAAATGTGGATAATATGATGATATTATCAGTTCATAAAAATCAGACAGACAGAGTAACTTCATTTCTAATACTGATACTGGCCAGAGGGAAAATGACAACTAATGAAAGTAGAACGTAGTTCCCCATCATCTAGTACAAGGCAAGGAAGCATTTAGTGCTAGTTGATTGATTGAATGACAAAAAGAGGGCAGCAAAACCTAGTTTTGGATTTTTTCCTTTTTAAATTAAACTCCTGAGCACTTATTTTTTCTTCTCCCTCCCACTCCTATCCCCACTATCTCTCCCTCTTCCAAGGAGAAAAATAAAGTAAAACAAAATTTAAAAACCTTTGTAATAAATTCGCACAGTCAGGCAAAATCAATTATGATTATATCGCAAAATGTATATCTCATTTAACATTTTTCTCTTTCAGGAGATAGGCAACATTCTTCATTATCTATCCTCTGGAACTGGAGTTGATTACTGTACTTAGCAGCATTCTTAAGTCTTTCAAAATTGTTCATTTTTATGATATTGCTATGATTATATAAAATGTTTTCCTGGTTCTTTTCTAACCTTACCATATATGCCTCAATTTATATGTGCCTTCCCAGGTTCCTCTGAAACCATCTTCTTTATCATTTCTTATAACACAAGAGTACTCTATTAACTTCATATTTCATGATTTCTTCAGCCATTTCACAAATGGTCATATGCCCCCTTATTTTTCAATCCTTTACCACTAAAAAAAGACCTGCAAGAAATATATGTGTATGGATAGAACCTTTTCCTCTTTCTTTTTTTGGGTTATAAACATAGTAGTAAAATCAATGGAACAAAGGACATACATAGCTTAATAATTTTCTAGGTATAGATTCAAAAGCTTTCTAGAATGGTTGGGCCAATTTATAGCCCCAACAAAAATGCATTAATATGTCCATTTTCCTGAGACTCATTTTAACATTTGTCCTTTTACCTTTTTATCAAACTTACCAATCTGATGGTAAAGGGCTGAAGATCAAAGTTACTTTAATTTGCATTTCTATAATTATTAGAATTTTTCAAGAATTTGGAACTGATTAAATGTATTTATCAGAATGTGGTAAGTGCTTTACAATTATTACCTCATTTCATCCTTATAACAACCTGAAAGCTAAGTGTTATCACCATCACCATTTCACATATAAGAAAATTGAGACAAACACAGGTTAAGTGACTTTTCCAGATCACAAAACTAGTAAACGTCTGAGGACAGATTTTAACTCATGTTCATCATCAGCCATCAAATTACCATAATTTCCTCCAAATTTCCTGCAACATGCCTCTTAAGACCTCTCCAAAGAATGCCTTATAAATGTCATATCTCTATGGAAAAAGGAAATCATTTTAGTCAAGTAGGGGGGAAAATAATACTTCATTAATAAGGGAGAACCCAAGTGGGGTCTTAAAGAACAAGAATGGTTTAGATAATTGAGATGAGGCTTGGGAAGGGCATTTCAAGTGGGAAAAGTGTACTTATCTTGTATGTTGTGGCTATACAATTTTACTTTTAGAAATATTTTTAAAACTTTCACTGTGCTATCCAAGTTTGTGTAAATTAGTTTGTGTAACTATGTATTTAGAAGCAAGGAGGAAACACATCATTACTTTATAACATCTAATTTCTATGGTGTTTAGGCAAAATTTGTATTCTGCTCTCTATTACATAGAAATTCAGGAGTAGTGATACAAACAAATTAAACATCTTTCCTAATTTCATGAAAACAAATGTACAATGACAAATGATGATTGTGATAAGGTGTTGTGAGATTTTTCAAAAATAAGTGTGAAGTATAAACTAGCTGAATTTGTAATAGACAGTTTCCAAACTTTCTGAAACTCTTCGGCATATTTTCCCCTGACTTCTCAGAAATTAAACCTCCAAAAAGTTTAATTCTATTTCAAAAGTCTGAATATGGACTTACAAAAAAAAAAAGCTTAAACTCAATTATAAAAGTAATAACATACTTTACAGTCATTTAAATATGTAAAATATGTAGAAATTCCTGTACTTACTTGGTGGATAGAAGCACTTGGGATTAAAACTATAACAAAATTTGTTAAATTGGAACTGTCCAGTATGTAATCATAATTAATGTAAAATCTTCAATTAAAAAAGACACTTTGTGTCCATATAATTGTATTTCTATCTACTTAATTAGTTATGTAGAGAGAAATAAACAATAGGCAATAGCTTCCACAGCTAGAAATTAAGGATTTAAAAAATAGTAATCTTTTTATTAGGAGACTGACTCTTAGGGTTCCTTAAATAGCTTATCTCATCCTAAGTAATCCTTTTTACAACATTCTCCACTTAAAATATTCCATTGAAAAGGAACCCACTACACTTTGAGTCCACCCATTCCACTCTGAATCAAAGAATCACTCTGCAAGGAAATTTTTCTTTAGATCAAGTTTCTTTTCTTGTAACTACCATGCTTATAGTTTTATAATAAAGGCCACGCTGAACAAATTTAACCTTTCCCCAAAAGTAATTCAAATATTTGCAAACTGATATTATATCCAATTTAAATCTTTTCTGATCCAAGGTAAACACTCCCAATTCCAGTCATCATATGGCAGTCTTAGGGCCATCACCATCTTAATCATCTTACTCTGAATATGCTCTACCTTGTCAATATTCTCCTTAAAACACAGTACACAGAAATGACTATGGCACATCAGAGGTATTCCCAACAAAAGAGAATGCTTACTTTGCGACTATAACCTCCTTCATTGTGAACACTATTCTTCTCAAAGCAAGAAAGGTGGAGTACATTTTCTTGAAACAGTCTTCTCCTTTGCACACTCTCTCTAGACTATCCTACACAATAGCAGTATTGATATCCTGGAAGATTTGAGAAGCAAGGTAGAAGAACCAAGAAGGGGAAATTTTATTCTAACGGATTCTCACAAGGATAGAAACAATGAGAAACTTGAGGGAAAAGAGTACTCCATTATGGAAATTACAATGAAGAAGAGGAAAACTAAGAATAAGTTGTCATATAATCTGGATTTTAGGTGATTAGAATTTTAAAGGTTCAGAAAAAGAAAAGATAATGCCTGAAACTAAAATTAAATGGTGATAATTCAGCCTACAAGGAATAAATAACTCTTAAGAATGAAATTCTGAAGACAAAGATCAATGGCTTGGTATAGGAGACAGTGTTAGATGCAGAATCAGAAAGTTCTGCATTGGGACCCCACCTCCAATTCTAACTGGGTAATGCTGAACAGGTAACAAAACCTCCCTGAGCCTCTGCAAGGCTTTTATCCTTCTATAAAAGGGACATAATAATAGCACCAACGTGTAATACATGAAAAAAGTCGGAGGTCATTCACTGAGAACACCCTCCTCATCTCTCCTCAATCACACAAAAATTTTCCCCACTATCTCTTCTATTACCTTTGTGTCCCACGGATGGGTAGTGCTCCTTGGGAAGTCAAACTCCTCAATAAGTACCCTTCCAATAACAGGAAGTACCCATCCTCTTCCTTTCTAGAATAAACTTCTTGAGAAAGTTATTTAAATTTGGAGCTTTCATTTCCTCTCTTCTCACATGCTTTTAAAATTGCAATTATCAGGTACTTTCTAAAGTAACCAATGACAATACACACACACACACACACATACACACACAATGGATATAAGAACTGACAAGCAGGCTGATTTCTGAAAAACCTGGGACTTAGATGAACTGATGTAAAGTGAAGGGAACAGAACTAGAACATTGTACCCAGTAACAGTAACATTGTACAATGATCAACTATAAATGACTTAGCTACTCTCAGCAATACAATGATCCAAGAAAATTCCAAAGGTCTCAAGAAGGAATTGATGGAGTCTGAATGCAGATCAAACCATAGTATTTTTCCTTTATTTTTTTATGTTTTTTTCTTTTGGTCTGTTTCTTCTTTCATAATACGACTAATATGAAAGTGCATCTGTCATGACTGCAAATATATCATCTAGATCAAATTGCTTAAATTTTTAGGGAGGGGAGAAGTGAGGGAGGGATAAAAGTTGGAACTCAAAATTTTTAAATGAATGTTAAAATTTCTACATGGAAAAGATGATATCTGTAACCCATGAGACCTTTCTCAGTATTAGGACAGTTGGGAGGGAATATATGTGGAGGCTGTGGATGTATATGTATGGAGAGAGACAGACAGACAGACAGACAGAGAGAGAGCGCAGGGTGAGCTAAATATAAAGGGATGATACCTAAAAAAGACTAAGTATTGAGAGGAATACTAGGAGAAATTAAAAGGGAAAGGTAAAATGTAATAAATCATCTCACATAAAAGAGATAAGAAAGAGCTTTTACAATGGAAGGGGAAGGTGAGAGGGAATAAGTGAACCTTGCTTTCATCGGCTTTGGCCTCAGGAGAGAATAACATACAATTGGGTATGGAAGTTTATCTTACCCTACAGGAAAGCAGGAGGGAAGGGAATAAGAGATGGAGGATAATAGAAAAGATGGCAGATTGTGGTAAGGGGTATTCGGAAGCAAACACTTTGGTAGAGGGAGAGGTCCAAAGAGAGAATAGAATAGAATGGAGGGTGTGTGTGTTCATCCTTCATAGCCGAAGAAGACCATGCCATCATAAAAACAATGACATGACTCGCACTTGACTTTGTTTTGAGTAAGAGAGGGCTGTGCAGGGCTGTCCAGAGTCATCTGAATCCAGAGATCAGATATTCATCAGGATGACTGGAGATGACCCAGGATGAGGCAATTGGGGTAAAGTGACTTACCCAAGGTCACACAGCTAGTGAATGTCTGAGGTGAGATTTAAACTCAGGTTCTCCTGACTTCTACACTGATGTTCTATGCACTGCACCATCTGGCTGCCCCAAGAATGGAGGGTAGGACAGGAGAGAAGGAAGTCTTTCACAACATGACTGCTATGGAAGTGTTTTGTATGACTACACATGTATAATTTATATCAAATTGCTTTCCTTCTCAATGAGGGTGGATGGGGAGAGGAGAAGGGAAAGAATGTGAAACTCAAAGCTTTAAAAATGAATGCTAAAAATTGTTTTTACATGCAACTAGGAAATAAGACATATAGGCAATGGTGAATAGAAGTCTATCTTGCCACACAGGAAAATAGAAGGGATGGGGATAAGAGAGACAGGGAGCATAATAGAAAGGACAGGAGATGAGAGGACAGGATCATCAGAACACATGCTGGAGTAGGGGAGGGGGGTAGACAGTGAGAAAATTTGAAATTCAAAATTTTGTGGAAGTGAATGTTGAAAACAGAAAATAAATAAATTTTTAAAAATTAAAAAAAATATGCTGGAATTCAGGTGAAGCTGGTGAGAAAAGGTAAGAATAGGAAAAAGGAATTTTAAAGACATGGAGTAAAAGAAGGAAAAAAAAGGTGAAAAGATAAGACTGTTGTCTGGGTGGAGGTAAATGATAACTGATAACAAAGAGAAAGTACTCAGAGATGCCCAACTTTAAGTTTGCTTCTGCTTCTGCTTTTACTGGCAAAAACAGACCAGGGAATACTATAGATATAGATAATCAGTATTTTAGCAATGTATACATTTGATAGTCTCTTAGGACCTTCTTGTGGAAAAGATGGAAATGTGTGCTAAGCGATTACCTCATTTCAAAATCAACCAACCATTATTCATCAAGCATCTACTAAGTTCCAGGCACTGTACTAGAAATGTAAAGACAAAAAAAATCCTCTGCCCTTAAAGAGTTTTACCTTCTACTAGGGGAAAAACATGTAGACATATAAATAAGTACATAACATATATGAAGTAAATGCAAGGTAACAAGCTTAGAAAGAATTAGGTCTTTCCAAACTAAACAAGAGTAGGATAAAGGAAAGGTGCTGGTAACGACAAAAGAGAGGAAAGGTTCATTCAAAGGAGAAGCAGGAGAAAATCAAAGACAAACTTCTGCTACTTCACAATTTTGTCAAGGCTCATCAACCTGCTTCCTTGGGAGTCCTCAAAGTTGCCAGACTTCTTTATCCAGAAGGAGCCTTGAGGAGTAGTGAGTTTCACTTTACTGGAAATAAAGTTAAAAAAAAAAGAAAAGAGATCCCTTATTGGGGATAGTATGTAGGAATTGCTATATATGTAGGAATAGATGACTTTCTGAGATGCATTCAATTTAGACTCTAAGGGTATCACAACCATCCAGTCACTACTTTTAAGAGGACAAAATTATAGAAATAGACCCTGGATATAACTTAAAAGTCAGAAGAGATCTGAAGAATGGAATTTTCATGAGAGAACTAAATATAGTACAGTAGCTGGAAAAGAGAAATCTCAAGGCACTGGTAACAAAAAGTATATTAAAGAAATTTAAAACAATGGTAATTTAATGACTTTGCTATAAAATGCTAAATAAAGATTACTATACTGGTACACAGAGTCTTTCTCAGTCCATAATAAAGTTTCTTTAATTTAGGCAAAGGATTTGGAGCCAGGAAGATTTGGGTTAAAATTCTACCTCAGGCACTTATTACTTACTGTATGACCCTAAGTAAGGAACTTTACCTCTCTGTTTCAGTTACCTGATCTGTAAAATGAGGAGACTGGACTCTTTGGTCTTTAAAGTACCTTCTAGTTCTAAATATATGATCCTATGATAAAATTTAATCGATAAATTTAACAATATTGATTTAATACAAAAATTCCTGAAATAAGATAAAATTTTTTTTTCAAAATCCCAATCACTAGAGAAACTGGCAAAAGATTTAATTTGATTTAACATGAATTTTTCCTCAACTACTAAAATAAAAACTAGAATAGATGAGTAAATTAAGCAAAGAACCATTCAATAACAATTGTTATAAAAAATGAAAAAGGTAGAATGTATTAGGTATTGAATGAATGTTAAGTATTGATTGAATTGTTTGAATTTTTATTATTTTACATATATGAAATGCAAATTCACAATGGCTTTTTTACTTTCATAGTGTTGCCTATGAAACAACACTTACGCTTAACCAAGAGAAAAATAAAATGGAAGCAATTAAAATTACTCAAGCTAGGACTGCCAAAATTAATTTTATAATAAGATTTCAGGCCTGTTGGTTATTTGAAGTACAATACTATAACTGAATCCAGAACTATCTTTCACTTGCTTTAGGCCAGCAGGAGAATTAAGTTGATCAAAACTAATCCCATAATGGAAATTAAAAAGTAATGACTATCTCCAATATAGTACATTAGATGGATTACAATCTTAGCAAGAATGAATTACTAAAAGATAACGCTGGAAAAATAGGAAACAAGTTGGGGAGGATTAAGACTGGTAAAAGAGGAACTCTGAATCTCAAAGCTAAGAAAGAAAGATTAAAGTAAGGCAGATTATGCATAACGTTCAGAGTAAACTGTCTAAAAAATAGGTTCAATAAAAAAGCTGCAGAAATACTTTAGTAATCCTCTTAGCAGTTTAATGAGTCACAAATTCATTACATCAAAACATATGCTTCTGCTGTAATTTTTTAAAAATAATGTGACTTTCAAATTTACAGACTGTTTAAGGAAAATGAGGCCGCTCATTGGCACAGTGGATAGAGTACTGAACCTGGAATCAAGAATAACTGGGTTCCAATCCAATTTCAGGCACTTCCCAGTTGTGTGACCCTGGGCAAGTTACTTAGCCTCTTTGTCTATCTCTGCTTCCTCATCATTACAATGGGGATGGCAATAACACTTCCTATCTCCCAGAGTTGTAAGGATAAAATCAGACAACATTTGCAAAGTGTCTTGCAAACTCTAAAGTGATATATAAATCCTAAATAAAATAGCCAAAATAAAAGGACAAACTATGGACCAGAAAGGGAGAAGACCACAATCTTTAGGAAGGGAAAAAAAGGAAAAAAGGTGTTTCATATAACTACCATGTAGCCATTTAATTTTTATGCTTTCTCTTCAGTTATGTCTTGGAAGGTAGTTGCCAGAGTGAATAGACTGTGGGACACGGAGTGAGGAAGACTTATCTTCCTGAGTTCAAATTTGGCCTCAGACACTAGTCATGTGACCTTGGGCAAGTCACTTAAGCCTGTTCACTTCAGTGTCCTCATCTGTAAAACAAGCTGCAGAAGGAAATGGCAAAGCACTCCAGTATCTTTGCCAAGAAAACTCCAAAAGGGGTCACAAACGATCAGAAACAACAACAAAGGCTTTTAATAGGTAAGATTTCAGCTGGGACTTCAAAGAAGTGAGGGAATCCAGGAGGCAGTGATGAGGAGAAAGAACATTCCATGCATGGGAGTCAGCCACTGAAACACCGAGTCAGAAAGAGGAGTGTCTTGTGAGAGGAAAAGCAAGGATTGAGGAGAGTACACTGGAGTAAGTAAGGTGTAGAAAAGAATGGAAATGTATTGGGGAGGGAGTTTTAAAGGCTTGGAATGTCAAAGAGAGGATTTTATATTTGATCAGGAAGTGATAGGGAACGAGCGGAGTTTATTGACTACAGGTGTGTCATGGTTAGATCTAAGCTTTTGGAAGATCACTTCGATGGGCTGCAGAGGGGAGAGATTTGTGACAGGGACCAAAAGTTTAGCTAGCCCAGAGGCACATAAAATTGAATAGAGAACAAGCCTGGAAAGGTAGGCTAGAACCAGATTATGAAGAGCCTGAAATGTCAAAAAAAAGTTAGCATTTGAACCTATCAATCAAACATTAACAAGCATTTACTAAGCACCAACTATGTATCAGGTTATGTACAAAGTTCTGGAAATACAAAGTCAAAAATACTCTCTATATTTATATTCTTTTAGATTTATATTCTATTAAAGAGTCAACATGTATACATAAATAAAGAAAAATATAAAGTAAATGCCAGGTAGTTTAGGCAAGAAGGATAACAGCATTGGGGGAGGTGAACACAAAATTAAGAAGAAAAAAAGGAATTCTGTTTTGGACAAACTGAATTTGATGTCTGAAATATCCAACAGGCAAGTGGTGATAGGAGACGAGGTGGGTAGAGAAGAGTAGTTGGCATAGAGATAAAAGGTGAATCTATACAAGCTAATGAAACCAGTTAGAGAGAGGAGTGCCAGGAAGAAGCCTTGGGGCACACGCATGGAAAAGGGGAGAGGCAAGGATGCTAACCAGGAAAGAACACCAAGGAGCAACCAGTTAGAATAAGAAACCAGTAAAAAGCAGTGTCATGAAAATCCCTGGAAAGAGAGAGGGGTAAGTAGCAAGATGTTCAACAACAACTAACACAGCAGAAAGAATAAAAAATCCCTAACAAGAAAGAAGAACTGGCCGTCTTGAGATGATATTATAACCACGGACAACTAATAATAATAATTGTATAATTATACCGTATTTATTATTATATAAAATAGCATTTGTATCTAGCTTTAAGGTTCGAAAGGTACTTTACAAACAATCCCCTCGGCAAGAAGGTATCATTATTGTCACCAATTTACATTCACAGACAAGGACACTGAGGCTGGCAGAAGTTAAATGACTCGCCTAAGATCACAAGGCTCGGAAGTATCGAAGGCTGCATATATAATAGCTCAGTTACTTCTTACTTCAGCTCCAGCAATTCCACTACCTCGTACCACTTCTCCCAACCCCCTCCTCAATGCCAGTACCCTCATTTTGCTGATCATCTCAAATGTATTCTGAATATAACTTGTTTGCACAGTTTTTTCCCCTATTAAA